>JAUTBZ010131682.1:0-30422 GCA_032361785.1 Lepetodrilus galriftensis
GGGCAGATTCTGTAGTTCTCTGGAGGTCTGTCTGTTTGGAATCACCAAGTAATGTATGGGCAGATTCTGTAGTTCTCTGGAAGTCTGTCTGTTTGGAATCACCAAGTAATGTATGGGCAGATTCTGTAGTTCTCTGGAGGTCTGTCTGTTTGGAATCACCAAGTAATGTATGGGCAGATTCTGTAGTTCTCAGGTCTGTCTGTTTGGAATGACCAAGTAATGACATGTAATCCTACTCCTGCTGCAAGAATGCTGCCAAATCAATAATCATAGAAGCAAAATGGTTACCAAGGAATTTTTCTGCATAATATGCAAAATATCGTAATTCTGGATTGCTCGTTTTAAACATCAGAAACATCTGTATGATATATCATTGCTTCAAAATATCGTTCCGTATTTCTTTCGGCCGATGTACAGCTGTCATGCAGTGAACTGGACGTGGGAATAGCTTTATTAATTAGTAATGAGAAATTAGTCTGCCCAGCAGGAAATGATTGGAAAAAACAACAAATGTGGAGTCGCACATATGTGTAGAACTTTTTTTCCTGATTATGTTAGCTGTATGTTTCTAGTAGACATTGATTCTTTTTCCTAGATTATTTTTAACTGATTGCACGAAAAGATCTAGTAACACACTAAGTTTATGTACAACATGATTGTATATAGTAAAAAGGTCAGGGACAGAGATGGAGCGGAGGGTCTCCTGAATAATTGGGTGTGAAAGTTTACTTTGCAAGAAGTCAAGCAAATGTGGTAGTTTGGGGTCGGGGTGGTAAATGCGGAGAAAGCATTGGAAGAAGACGACCAATAGGATATTGTCGTTAGCGCACATACAATCACATCTTACTATAGGCTACCAGTGAACACAATACACAAAATTTGTATCATTGCAATCAATACAAAAAATACAAATGCATAAATGAAGAGAAAATTATCAAAGATTGGCTATCACACTAAACGATCACTCAGTGTCTCTGATATGGTAACATTCATCTATATTTCATACAGTTAACATTTACTGGGTCTTGGTTATCACAAGATGAATGCAAATCTAAATGGTGGGGGTTATACAAACATTCTGAAAAACCAGTAACTGCATGTTATACGTAGCATCTTTCAAATATATTCTGATAAACTGAATCTTAACAGGTAAAGTTAAAGTTAGATAACTCCATGTTTATTTACAGATTTCATCGCTTTTGGAAAGAAGTTTCCCACCAGGGGAGATCATCCATGCTATCTCATACGCACAATTCTTATAATGGCACACCCACTATAAAAAGAAAACCAAGCCACCTGATAGTATTGCAACTAACCGTTTGAGCTTGCATCTTTAAATACCATGCCAGAAGAGAAAAAAATAGCATACTAAAGGATAAGTAGAATGGAGCTAATGATGAAGGAACACAGTTCACAGATCTGCATTAAGCTGACGAAAAGCGATGGAAATAGGGGAGATAAAATATGGCGGAGATAACGCATGAATTGAGGTTCTGAGCTGCCAGGTACAGTTATCCTCTGAAGTGTCTGCCAGAAATACAGTATTGATATTATCACATAGAAAACGGTTCAGTGAAGAAAAAATAACTACACGGAAGGCAAGACCCTTGAAAATACTTTAATATACTTGATTAAACAAATGTGTAAAGATCAGTCAAAGAGCCAAATTGCTCGGCTTGGATGTGGAATTAGGACATCTGTCTGATCATGTAAACAACATAGCAATGGCGATACTATGGAGCCGATACTATAACCTGACCAGGAAGAAGATACACCTCCAACCCCCAGAATCATACCATACTCAATACTTAAGGAACAGACAAGCTACAAAGACAGAGGTGTTTTCGGTGCTGGTGTTTATATTTTCAAGAGGGAAATGATGACTAGCTGTAACATATGCTTTCCTACGTCTTCACGTATCGCATTTCAATAGGAAAACAGAACACAAAAGTGGTGAGGCAACGTATCGGCACTGGGGTTAATGAGATGATGAAACCTAGACCTTCAGCCGTCAGTTCCACAGAGTGGACACGAGTGTTCTGCCTCCTCTGTACCTCCTACCAAAGCATTAACACTAATGTCTCTTATTTCGAATTTCTTTCCAGCTTCCTGCATTTAATCTACATGACATTCCCAATATTGAAACAGCACAGCTCTTAACTCAACCTCTTGTCGAGTAGTCACAGGATTCCAAAACCCAAACTGGACTAATCACATGATGGTTTACCCGAGTAATGGACACGCAGCCAGTCACAGTGGTCATCACTTAGTAGCAAAAGTCGCAGATTAAACCAGGGTTCATTTCCCCTCATGTACCGATTCCACAATTCCGCGACAATCAAGCCCTGTCGAGCTCCTTAAGGAATTGATCACGGCAGCTGCAGAGTTTGCTCTCAATGACCTTCTAGTAAACGTTAAGCAGAGGAAGAACAAGCCAGAGCCCTGCCTGACAAGCCGCTCCACAAACCATGCCACCAGCCACTCAAATAATGCAATTTTGGTTCCGGCTTGATAGACACTGCCAGAGAATTATAAGAAAAACTCCTACTGCAGAGACTGCACAAAGACCTTCGAGTGACTCCATCATACTTGATAGTACGAAACAGTTCTTACAAGTCCTTACAACAGCCGTTATCGGAGACAGGTCGTGGAAGATGGACATTCTGGAGGAAAAACCGAGAGGCGTAAAATGTTGGTGGTTTTTTTTGGAAATAAAATGTTCCATTTGGTTGTTGCTACATGCTGGTGCACAATGAAGTCACTGTACGTTATCGTGTTTTCTATTTATTACTTATCAACATCTATTTATGGCTATGATAGCATCTAAGATTTATGGATGGGAAAATTTAAGTTGAAAGTAATCACATTTTTCAATGTATTTTGGAACACTGTTTGAAATTGTTATTTTTCTTTAAAATAGAATTATACATTTTTTAAATATTCTATATATAGACTTGATATTTTTAATAATAGGAACAAGTTTAAGAAAGGTCGTTACCTTTTACTTAACAAAAACTAGTCACATAAAGAAGAAAAACCGGGTTTCTCAGTAAATGTGGTATCTACATGAGATTGTTACAACAATTTGCAAACCAACAACTTTGACCTTAACCATCAGCTATCTCTGTCACACCTCTACAATAGAAAAACTATCAAACATAAGATTTCAGTCAAGATAAGAAAACATTTAATTCCCAGATATTGTATCTACTGACAGCTCTAGGTCGGAGGTCAGACCGGAGAGGGTGCGGTGATAACTGCCCGGAAAGCTTATTCAATTACAAGTGTTAACAATGGCGGCATTGTCAAGGCATCCCCCACAGAAATGTAACATGCTGTAACGCAAGTAATTCACCATTATCACAGCATCATAGAGATAACAAGAAGCCTATGAGCATATATATCATTCAGTATATACTTGTTTTCTCGCAATTATTACACATTTATCTAATGGAGAAAAAAAAAACATGATAGGAAATAAAATCCCACACGTTGACATATAATTGGTTTGGGCTAGTGCTCTGTAAGGAATACTCTTGCTTGAATCTAAACACCAGGGCCTGTAATCTCGAAACTTCGTAAGTCCTAAGTTTGTAAGTCCTAAGAATTCGCCTAACTGGTTTTCTGCTTATGTTAATTTTATACATTACGAAGTTAAATCAATAAAAATCAATAAACAATAAAATAAAAAAATCTTTACAGTTTTGAGAATACGGCCCCTGGTTGGCAATAATAATAACAGTATACAAGGAAATGCACATTTTTTTCAGTCGGGGTAATAATTCCGACTGATAGTAGCCACTAAACCACCCCGAAGTGTGTGTTGACAGGTCACCTAGTGTAGGTAATTACATATACCAATAACATTGTTCTCGCCTTACATTCTTCGTCCACGGTGTAATGGGCAAACTGTCACTGGATACAGCCGGCAGCAGGTAGGAGAAAGTTCGCCACATTCAGTAATAGAATTTTCTCACACCGCTTTAAACGACCTCCCTACTTGAAAGAGGCTCTTTAATACAAGGATGTAATTGTACAGTGTATTTATTGCGCTTTCGGTAAAAATAAAAAGTTATAAAACATTATCCCATGGTGTTTATTATTTGACTGAGCAGAGTCTGAGATGGTCCCGGGAGGAGGAGGATCTGTGTGTGATGTCCGGGTGTGGACGGATCGCTTTTATTGCTGTTTTACTGCGGTTTTATGTGCGGGTTTTACACCTCTGTCTTCACCGAGTTGTCTGGAAGTGGTCATCCCAGAAGGAAATAGGTTCCAATGTTTCCGATGGTTCAATGAATTTCAACTAAAGATGTACCAGATTTCAGAAATGCTGTGTGTTACATCCTTCAATTGGATGTTGGACTTATCTCAGCTGATTAAATCAATTTGGGGAGAAAAATATATATAAAAGTATATGACTTTTCTATTGTGTTCTGTCTGGGGTAAAGGATGTAGACAGTGTTGTAAGCAACTGAACAGAGAACAAATTCAGCTTAGTCCATATGTAATGAGATTAGAATTCTACCTTGTAAATCCTGCATACTATCAAACAGACATAATTTTTTTTATATATATTGTTTATTGAATTATTACTTCATGTTGCAGCTGGAATATTTCACCCATATGCTACAATATATAAATGAATTAAATGTGTTCTTAAGAAATAAATTACCTATTTTATCATTAATATTTACCTATTTTATCATTAATTTACACTTTCTCATTAATATTTACCTATCTTTCTCATTACTATTTTCCCCGTTTTAATTAGCCCAGTGAAACATTTAACGGTAAATACATCAGTGTCCATACATTGTATCCTACAATCCAGTTAACTGGAACTCAGCCAGGTCAAATATGCTAATTCCATTTCATTGTGATGAGCATGCCTTGTGAGAACGGAACCTTTGGCTGCCAGTGCCGTGGTCAGTTAATCACTCGGCGAGGATTCCGAAGTGATTTATACATAAAGTAGCCATCTCTACTGGGGGACGCTTCAGGATGTCTACGGTGACACAGTTCTGGGTAATTAACTAGCCATGCTTATTATCACAATCCTCATTACCAATTACCGCTAGTGCACTTCAGTCAGACCAGACAATTTGGTTTTCTGAATTGACATCAATTTGCTGTAATTTCGGGGCCAATTGTGGATCACATCGGACCCAATTGCCCTGTTCCATTACTGTTGCATCAGTTTGTCTAATGTACGAATGGAGTCGCTAGTTTGTGCCAGACTGTTTCAAAACATATATTCTAATGTCCACAACTAAAATAATGCCTTTAATTTGAGTGAGTGAGTGAGTGAGTGAGTGAGTGAGTGA
Organism: Lepetodrilus galriftensis; assembly: GCA_032361785.1. Classification (NCBI taxonomy): domain Eukaryota; kingdom Metazoa; phylum Mollusca; class Gastropoda; order Lepetellida; family Lepetodrilidae; genus Lepetodrilus; species Lepetodrilus galriftensis. The sequence continues at coordinate 5,325 of JAUTBZ010131682.1, forward strand.
GTGAGTGAGTGAGTTAGTTAGTTATTGTTTGACATTGCAGGAGGTATCTTACATCCATACCATTAAATTGAAATCCGATTTTAATAATTGAATTAATTTGAATAGAATGAAAGACAATTTCATGTTGTATTTTAATTAGATAACTAGATAACGTTTATTCTTTTCCAAAGTTTTCTGTCTGTTTATAAAATCCATAATAGCCTTACTATCAAATGTTTTCTGTTGGTTAATAAAATGGTACTATCTATCAGAGGATACAATAAAACTGAAATGCCAATCTGTCCACCTGTTATAGTTTCCTTAGAATAAAGTTTTCAATATTTTAATGACTTCACATAAATTACAATGCCAACAGTGACACAAGTACCTACACTAACGACGTATCGACTTTAGAACATTGAATCACTGATGCCGAAGATGACGCAATGGTCACACCACTACTGGAGATGCCATGCAGTGTACATGTTCTTCTATGCTAAATGACCAGTTTCTGGTGCTATGAGAGCTTGAATAGATCTGATTCCATGTAATACGGTAGAGGTTTAATGTCATAGAGAGTAATGTCGTAGAGCAATGCCATTGACATGCTGTATCATGTAATTAACTTATAAATAAATGTGGACGTTGTGTTGTATTTTGATTAACAGTTACATTATTACAGTAAACTATCACCTGAGTTTGTTTGAAAGGTTTTTGTTGAATTAGTTTTTGCTTAAGTCTCTCCATGCTGGAGGCAACTGTAGGTGCCCTAAAGATCAGTGTATGTGCCTAATCCGGCAGGGAGAGGGTTAAAGAAACAAATGTTCTAAGCAAAGCCAGTTTGAAATACATTTGTGAAACTTATCATTCCTCTTTTATGTTGTTTTTTTGTAACTAATTTGTCCTTCATGTTTGATGTTCAGATAAAATATTTTGCAGTTAAGATATTTAGGACTGAAAAGAATTTTGGAAACAAAGATAAATACTTTTTATTCTACAACAAAGAATCTGACTAAGTTACTTCCTTGACTTTCAAGAATAGCTGCATATATTTCCTGTTTTTATGGTGGTTTCCAAACACAAGGCAGTGAATATGCTTAAGAATGGATCAAGCCGCCAAACCACAAATCTTGTAGCTAACTGATACGTCATGGCGGGAACCAAATGGAATGGTAAATTGGTTCCACTACTGTCAGAGAAAACAGGAAACAGCCATTTACATGCACTCTACAGATATTACCAGCCACCTCACTCACGTCTGCCATCAGAGCTTACGTAAACTTGCAAATAACATACCAGTAACGTTATCACTTAGCAAGACTTTAGATCTTGCAAATTGCATACATATCACCGGGTCTTGTTTTCAAGATGTCTTTTACAAAAAAGTAATTGTTTTTAAAGAAACAATCTATTTGTTTGTTAAAATGATTGTCTGCTGTCAAAATGATAAAACCTGCTGATATGTATCATTGTTTCAGTGTCATTTAGACTTGGAAGCTAACCCATATAGTGTACTTACTTAACCCTCTCCATGCTGAAGGCAACTGGAGATGCCCTAGAGTGTTGTACCTGAGCCTAATCCACATATTCGTACTTTACAATGTGGTAGTACAGTGCACATAGTTAATAGAAAATGTTCTGTTTAGTTACACATGTTTTGAATGGTAGGATGACATACATATGGCTTATGAGTAGTGTGAACAGGATCCAGCTGGGAAAATCCATCGGTTTCCATGTTCGCATTCCCATTCCCATTCCCACCCCTCCTTGGTGCTAAAAGAATCACACGGCAGTGGGACAACACTGTGTTGCTCTACCTCAATGAATAACATTGTTCGCCACACATTTTCCAGATGTTGTTCTGGTTCTCAACAATTCCTCCCCCCTCATTTTGAGGAAAAACCATTTGTAATACGAGAGTGGTAAAGATCAAAACTTTGCGATCGGTTATGGTAGGTAATTATGTAAAATAGCTGCAAAAAAAACCTTCGAACTTCTCAGTGTGTTGGTTGATTTTACACATGGTCGTAGAGGTGCACTGTTTCCTTAAAAAAAACCCACAACAACAGTATTTGGTGGAAAGAACATGAGTGGCGACACTTTCTGTGAACTGTTTCAGTTTGTTGGAGGAAGTGTGTTATGTAACCAAGTACATGCATGTACATTTCCTGGGTCGTTCATTTAGCCTGGGCCTTGGAACACATTCGGACATGCCTCTTGTCATGATGGACCCCATTCAAAGATGGACTCCATTCAACATTCTGGTACCTGTAGTTGCTGAACGACTTGGGAGATGAGAGGAATGTATCTGATGTAGGACACACAGTTGAAGGGAGCAGGCCCCAGTGCATCTACAGAAGTGTTTTAAGAGACTTTTATAGCTCCTGGATGTTTGGGGAAGTGGCAATTTGTCAAAAAAAGTTCTAACGTTTAGAATGATAACACTTGGAAACAAAACACATGTACAGTTATCTAGGAGTAGTTCATCATTTACAAGGCAAATAAAAGTCATAATTGTTTCTATTTTGCTATATTATTTTGGTGTGTCATTAACATATCAAATTATTCTTACTAACCAGGTCCAAGATTATGAAACTTTTCTGAGTGTGATTCCATGCTCAGCTCAAAATGTTTGTTAAAAAATTCCCATATCAAATCTGAGCATGAAATCTTACTCAAAATGTTACTCAAAATGTTTCGTAATCTCAGGACCAGGGTCTACTCATTATTTAATTGATTTTTTCTTTTAATATGTATCGGAAAGATATGTTGAATATATTCACTATATAAAGGTTAGATGGATGTTCAACAAATACTAATATTATTCCATTTCTGATGAGAAAACTACAAGAGTATAATTCAACTGTAATACCGGTAGTGGAAATATTGCTCCACTGATTCTATGGAGATCAGATAAACACAACTTATGATTAAAAGACAAATAGCTTGAAGTATTCAATCTCTTGATTTACTATGAATGGTCTCTTCCTTCAAGCAATATCACAACATTGACATTATGTTCCTCATTCCAGAACAGATAGGGAGAAATGTCTAGGGGACGTTTACTCACATAATTTTCCTTCAAATCTGGGTGATCTTTTTCTATTCCATCGTCCAATATCGTAACTGTCACACCTTTCCCAGTAAAACCGTGGGACCACGCTTTCATCACGTTCATATCCAGACCACCTCCTCGATTCTGAAACACAAAACAGAAGAGCATTAAAATACTTTGCATACATGTTAGTTTCAATTATGACCCAAGTCACGACTATAACAAACTTGGCACAACAATGGGCAGAGCATATCACAGAGCACTGATCACCATGGAAAGAGGGAAATCTTCACTAGATGCCTGGGATAATAATGAAGCAATCTAGTGAAAGCATGCGTGAATGTTTCAGTGAACAATAATGGTGAAAACATTGGAAAGTACTAAATAGGAGTCATGTACTTGTATGGCTTTCTCTGCAAATGAACATGTGGGATATTGCGGATATCGAAAAACAGTCAAAGATCCACACAGTATACTAGAACTTATCAAAGGATATACATTTATTTCATACCATGTTTCAGGATCATCCGATAATACAGCTAAATCAAGGAACAAAGCATATTTCATTTAATGGCATCAGAATACCATTGATAAGGCATCTGTACCACAGAAACACAAGTCATTTTAGAGTTAATGCAATTCTCATTATCCAAACAGTATTTTGAGTACAATCCAAACAATTCCATGCCGCATCAATGGATCACTAGCATTAACCTAATTATTAATTCCTCGTGGGAATACAGGCCTTTTATGGCAATACCAACAGAATAGAAGCTACATCCAGTATTGACTTTCTGGATAGATTTAGATCTGGATTAGACTATGCATGACCACAGTTTTGCAAATAGTTGCAAATAGTATTGTTGGGGGAAAACATCCTCAAGTTCAACAGAGCTGATTCTAATACAGAGGATACAGGAGAGAATAAGGTTGTTCTTAAGACCATTGCCAGATAATAACACTGAAGCTTCATTGAACCTTGATACTGATGATACTATGAAGTAGGTTGTTCTTAAGACCATTGCCAAATACTAACACTGAAGTTTCATTGAACCTTTAGTACTAGCAAGTACAGATGTAATACTGATTCTGATACTGATTCTGATACAGAGGATACAAGACATAGAGGATGGTTGTTCTTAAGACCATTGTCAAATACTAACAATGAAACTATGTTGAACCGTTAGTACTAGCAAGTACAGTTGTGATGCACCAGATTCATGTTAGCAAATAACTTAGTGAACATTAATTCATGCTGAGACCTTAATGGGCATCCTAGTACCATTAAATCTTCATAAAAGGAATTGTTTTTCAATTGTGAAGCAGAGTGGCTCTGTACCACACAGGAGCTCCAGCGGTGCCCACTGATGTAGAGAGAGAGTTCCGAGATGTATGTGCCACACTCGCAGATCTAATCCAATTACAAACAGCAAATCAACCACTGTTTAATGCTGTGTTCCCTACCACAAAACAGAAACATGGGGCAACTTGTGCAACCGATCAAGATCGTAGCCTGACAGACAAATATATACGGGGTCTGGCAGGTTAAAAAACATGTAGGTCTGGAAAGTACAGACAACTGCACGGTGCACGTGACCTGATGTAGCCACGTGCCAGTGGATGTTCCTATACTATAAAACCCAGGAAGAGACGGTGGCACGGCTTCGATGTATGGTAAATATGAGTGACCTTGTTTTGACATGGATGTCTGGATTTCAGTGATGATGGCAAGGGTGCAAGTGTGCATGGCATCAATGAAAGACCTCCCGGCTCCTTTAGGATGCCTGTGAAGCTTGTTGAGCCATCTTTAGCTGGTCTGGCTTCTATCATCTACGAGCAGCGCGGCTTCTGATTGCATTTAGAACTATGAACCACTGTGCTGATACAATCTTAACGAATGCTCGGAGTGCACTGGTCAGGCATTACGTAATACTAATAGCAGTACACATGCACTTACAACCAACTAATACTCAATTTATAAAATCTTAATGGAAAGCTGAATCTTGTTTGATTTTTTAATATATTTATATTTTAAAATTATTAATTGTTTTGTGGTATTTTTATTTTTATTTATTTATTTAATTAATTTTTTTTGGGGGGGGATTGGATAGATTATTATAACAAAAGCTTCATAGGACCTTTTACAAGCCCATCGTTTAAGATGCTATTTTTATGTTTGGTATTTGCCATCAGAGTTGTCTAAAGGCCATTACATTTGTAATCAGATCTCTTTGAAGTGCAATAAATTCGTTCTGACAGCCACGACTGCAAAATACCCAAAGAACTAATCTTATTTCAGATCCTAATAAATGCAATGAGATTTCGATCAAAGTGATGCCTTGGAGCCATTCAGCAGACGGGATACATGCAATGTCTACGCGACATCGTACATCTACACACCGATCAACATCCAGAAATACTCCGGTCCGATCAAAGTCGGCTCTCTCTCGGTTCCTCGTGTCAGACCGACCCTTGCATCGTTATGTCATCTCGACAATTTCAATTCCATGAAGGTTATATGTGTAATAAGTAATTTCTTCAATGTATTCGTGGAATCATCCTTGAATCGATACACACTTGCCCACCACTGCCTTGTTATCTCAGCCACCTCGTATGATTTTCAGAGGTAGCACTCCTGTCTCGTATGTAAATGTCTTATGCATACATATGTATAGCACATGAGGTCTCCCAAGAGGCTGGTATTTCCAGATAGCATGTTACGTACTGCACGCTGGGTACATTGACAGGAACATATGCTAATAAGAATGCAGATACTGTATCTGTTTCCTCCTGGGATGTGCATAGACAGAATGTATCGTAGTATCACCTGTTTGAAGACCTTCCTAGTATGTTTACTGATACCGAGAAGTTATTTTGTAAATATCTTCAACTCAAAGAAATAAATGTATATATATTCAAGCTTCTTCTAGAAAGTTCTATGATAAACGCATTACGCACTTTCGAAAGAAATAAAATGATTGGGAGCATTTTGAATGAATAACATGGTAAAATATACATCAGGATGGGCAGCCTTGATAGCAAGGTAATCCATCATGAAAGCCAGTATAGAGGTAGTACTAATGTTTGAAAGCATGGTATCGGTCACAACACCGCACACTATCCACACTATCCACTTACTTTCCAAAGAACGTTATTGACTGCTGTTCAATATCTGAACAATACTAATCTACCCAAAACAGCCCTGGACTAGTCAAACATGGATTATATTGGCAGAAATTCTGGTTTCAGAATACTATGGACAATACAGGGTCCACTAGCGCAGTGTTTATTACTAAGTAAATTCTCTATGTGTAGAAATGTGATATGTTATTGCACATTGGGACTATTTCATGTCGCCATTAGCCGACAGATGCTAAACAGTTCTTCATTATTACACCTCTTTGTATAATGATAATAGATATTCAGGTTTACTGTGTGTTTGGTTTGTGAATTAGTGAGTGGTCAGTCATACCTTTCAGTACAGCCATGCCATAAAAGACTGGGATAATGTAGCTTTCACAATCAAGTACAGTGAAACAGTAGAACTCTTCTACTAAACGTTTGATAAAATCAAATAAAAAGAAGTGTAAATAATGTTTGTACCCATATTTTTAAATGAAAGTTAATTTTCTTTCTGTAAATGCCAACATTGTGATTTCACATATATTTAATATGATTGCTACAATATACCAGTAACAATCAGATAAGGAAAAAGATAGCGCATGTAATTTTATTTCAGAAGACATTAAAGCTTGTGAATCATGTGAATAACTACACAATATTAGCTTTATCAATTACCCCATGGTATGGCAATATCAACCTGACTCCTCACATACAACATTCAGGCGGTGGTGATTAATAATATCAATGGCATGTGGGCACTAAATCCTTTTAAAATAAAGATATCATAACAGTTTTAAAATAAAGATTTCACAAACAACAACAAAAAATTGTAGCAAAATAAAATAACCCAAGTATTTCATGAAGAGCATCCACATCCATCATCCCAAGATGGATTAATATTAATATTACTGGTACTATCATCAGAGCATGATTGAATGGCTGGGAAAATAATATTTAAAAAGGCCTGCTTCATAGAAGTACACGAAACCTATAAAACGAGGAACCTCAGCACTTCAATTAACCTGGAATGGAAACAAATCTCCAGCCAATATTCCAATGGCAATGACATTCAGCTAGAACAGGAAGCTGACACCAACTGCTGGTCCAACAACAGCCTAATACAAACAGAAATTGTCCTGTTCTTATTTCTTTGACAGGGGAAAAAATCTCGGATTCTTTCTGATGACGCAGCCTGTCTCCGTCAGTAGTGCTAGAGACCCACTCTCAGGGCACTTGTTCAAGAATCTGCCGCTGACATATCTATTTTCAATATTCCTTTCTCCAGCACTGTTTTACTCTCATCTATAGTACTGGCTTCAAAGACATTGGCTATTATCTTAATGATGGCCCGACTCTTATTTTGAAAATCACCGGAGCTCGAGTGGAAAAAGTAGCGGTAGAAGACGAGCGATTGGCTGAATCCTATCGGAGGTCGGAGGTCGTCGACAAAGCAAATGCTTTCATCCAATCAATACTTTTATTATGCAGTGTGTCACTTATGGGAGTAGTATCTTTTTTAAGGGTAACAGCGTATATGCCTAGCAGAGCGAGTTCATCTTCGGCCAGTGGGAAATATCATCCGTTACAGTTAGATTTTCTTCTGGATAACTCATCCCCCACATATACGATGTTCCATACATTGGGCAGTAATGTGCCAGCATTTTTAGACTTTACACACTGAAAGACTTGTCCATGAATATTCAGTTTAAACAATACAGCAGTCTGCAATATCACTTCAACACCACAGCATCCTCTCCGCGCTTTGATGGATCTTCCCCTGTGCATATAGATTACATTCAAACTCTTCTTCTAGTCCCACTGTGGAACTAATATTTAGTTTTGTATTTAAACACTAAATCGAATTATGACAATGTGTGTTTTCTTCTGAAAACAAAACTGCAATGAATTTGGAAATATTCTCGTTGATGATCACGGTGATAATTATATGCAATGGAAGAAAAATAATTTCCATAATCGTAAGTCATGAAAACATCCATCAGGGAAGTTGAGAATGTAATGTGGTGACGCTAAAGAACGGCTGAGTAACTAGATCAGTATACCAGAGACTTCACAACTGAGCGGTACATTGCTAAAGACCACTGCAATGGAATTGGCACGATTAACACACTGTAACTTCAACCTACACAATCACTGGATAATTTCACATTGATTATTCACCTAATAAACAACTTCCTAACAAGAACCATTACTCAATAGACGGTAAACATTCAAGGCTTGCATCAGGTTTTAGGCAAACTATTAGTCTGCGCGTAATAACTATATAATTAATTGCAATACAAAGTGACTAAAAACTGCAACTTTTTCTTCTTCTATTGTCACAAACTATAATTGAAACTAATATTAGGCAGCATTGAGAGTTGCCAGAAGAGCAAGAACTAACAGAAGAGCCAGAACTAGCAGAACAGCCAGAACATAGCCACAGCTACCAGAACAGCAAGAATTGAACAAGCAGTGAAGAGTTTTCAAATAGCCTAGAACATACTGGCCTAATCAGCAGAGAGTTCTTAAGCAAGGAAATGTGTTTCTAATACTCGGGATCAGTGGCTGTTGATTGTAAGGATTACTGCAGATTTATATAACACCAGTTAGCAGCAACGAGATATGCCGAGATATGCCGAGAGATTATCACAGGCAATGCACTATGTCTCTACCTTCCTCATGGTATGTGCTGTTGTTTATGTGAAACTGATACTGGATACAATTCCTGACATTGGATTTGCTGTTATATATACACAATGCTAAGAAAATTCAGAAGAATTTTGTTGGAATGCAGAGAAAAGGGTTGAGAATATGAAATATCACTAATCATCATCTCTTAGGAATATTACGAACAGAAAAACACAGCAAGTCAAGAAAGGTTGTCGGAAACAATCGTAATCTGTAATTATTGTGGTATGAAAACATTTTTCACGATATATATGTATGGATTGGCGCATACAATCAGACATATGGCATCACCGGTGAATTTGCATGCATTACCACACTCCTGAATGGCGAAACGAGATCAATAATGATCCAATCTGATTCCTATTGCCATTCCCTGATGGAACTGTCCTAGATGCTGTATGTGGTCTGAGAGATAATAGGTGTAGCCTCATAATCAGGTTTGGAGTGATTTGGATATTGGCTGAGGAGGTCAACACAGACACCTCATCTTGGGCAAGTGAAAAGTGGTCAAGCGAATACTTGACCAAGGTGACCTGTGTCACACCATCAGACAGCCTGCTCCTCATCAACAACATTGGCTGTGTTTCACAAAGGCACCCAGGCATGAGTACTTGACCACAAGATCAACGTCCTACCACCACCAAATCAATGTCCTACCACCACCAGATCAATGTCCTACCACCACCAATATCAATGTCCTACCACCAAGAGCATTGTCCTACCACCACCAGATAGGTTGATTCTGTTCCTCCCAACAAGTTCAGGCCTCAAAGTTACAAAATTTAAAAGGAACCAAATGACTCCTGCAGAGCCCCAAAACACTGAAATAGTGGTTGCCAAATGCAAAATTAAGTCACCATGGGGACCAAATTAGTTGCTAAATAGAGTCCTGAACAAGGGTCACGTTCCACAACAATGACAGAAAATGAAACACATTTGAAAAATATCAACATTGCTTATAAATAAATTTAAATTTCAGATCACTTACATTTAAAATAAACACCACAAAAATTAACATGGAAATGAGAATACATTCTGAAACATGTCAGGTTTTTAGATTTAGCTTGGAAGTTAACGAAGACGGCTTTGTTAACTAGGACCACCAAGTCCTGTTTTCTGATGGCATGTTGTATGAGCAACTGTATGTTGGTGGCAACTATCTGGAGACCGTTTCTCTGGCATTGTCCCAGAACACTGTCTCTGAGACAATTACAGAGCTGCCAGAAAAAGAAGTATGTCCAGGAACTGTGGGAGTGGTTTGGGGACAAGATGTAGAATGACCTCAACACCAATTACAGTCAAAGTCCAATGATGAAATAAACAGTCGGAGACCATCACACTTCCATCTGGATACAATAAGCACAGTTTGTCGTGACTGAGACAGGGACAAAGAGATCAAATGTGACATAAGACATTATGAACCAGGACAGATTTTGGGTCTGTGCCAATCTATAGTATACATATGACACAGAATACCATGTCTAAAACTAAGGGAGGTACATGTCAAACTAGAATCATGACTATGGACATTGTGAACCAAAGTGTGGTCTGTGTCCAGAAATAGTAGGACAAGAACATAGTATAGTCTGGTGTACAGCCAACGTTTGGTGTTAGGACTTTACTTTGCGTCGAGCATGGAATCATACTTAACATAGTTTTGTAATCTCTGGGCCACGCTTCTACCAGTTGGAAAGTTAAGGCAAAGAGATAAACTTATGAAAGATGCGTTTCAAAATGAGTTCATCAGAGGAGCACCACGTCTGGCGTCTATGGCAAATCACCACGCACACCTATAGCTATCATCAACACTATTAGCTCCATGTAGAGGAATCCTGCTGTTTTACCTACTTCTAAGGGGTGGCTTCGCAGCTGAATGATCCCAAGGGAAACAGGAGCATCGCCATTCAATTGGGAAACTGATACGTTATCGGCTCTTGCTTTGCAATACAATCATAGCTTACATTCCATACGACACTCCTAGGATGCATCAAACTCTACTGCTTCAGGGCAAATGTTTTTCAGGTTGTCACTAAGTTGTTTTCACAATCATCATTGCAAAGAACATGATGTTGAAAATGCCATCTAAATGCAATTACCTTGAACTAATAAGACATTTGCATGCATGCCATTTTGACAGCATATGGCACAGAATGTATACTCCAGATATATCATTCGGCTGAAGGAAGTGTGTTTGCCAAACATGGCGTTATTTTCAGTCATAACACCATTAAATGTGTGCAGCCCTCTTGTAAACTAACAAGAGGAAATTGAGAAAACAAGTAAGGAAAGACATTCAAATGTGTGGAAGGCTTAACAATAGCTGAAGAATATGTTCAAGGACACCAAATGTTAGAAACATATAGAGAACAAAATAGGAAGAAAATGAATTCCTATATGTCTTTAGTCTTGACTGTATGTGTATGTCCATTACAAATTCTATTTAACCCTCTGCCTGCTAGATTAGGCACTTACACTACCCTTTAGGACATCTGATTGCCTCCAGCACAGAGATGGTTAATAGCATATTTTGCAAAGGAATTGAAAATATATTCCATTCACAAGAAGTACCAAAATGATATTTGTTTCTATTAATATATTTTGTAAATGTTATCCTGTTATTAATATTACTAAACTATTAAACAGAATATGGATGAAAATCTAAAAACCATTTATCAGAAAACTATTTATGTTAATAAAATGTTAACACAACCTGAATGCACCTACAAGGAATCTAAAAACATAACTGAGATGCACAACATTCCAACAGTATCTAAATTGCATACTTTCCAACAAAAACAAAAACACATAAAACATTAAGAACTTCATGAAGGTGGATGCAGCAGATGAACGTTAACGGTAAGTTGACATAAACAGTTATGCCCATGATGCTGCACATTGCAAGCAGGCTGAGAACAGCTCGACAAGGACTGGATGCATGCTTCTCTGCCACTTGCATAGCGCTTGTATAGCATCGCTGGTTGTATAGCATCACTGGTTGTATAGCGTCGCCAGGACCCCCACACTGATGAGGGGATGTTCCAGGCAGTGCAGTGTGTTTATTTGAACAACAGGTGAAGCTGGGGAGGAAATTGAAGTGCCTGGCCCAGTATTGAACCTCAAGCTTGATTTATCATCTTATATCTCACAACAAGAGGCTAAATGGGACTTCCACAGATCAGGAACCGAGGGCCACTGGCAATTTGCCTGCAGATGATCCCCAGCAAGAAGTGTTGGTGCCGGCTAGCCCCATCCACAACACCGGAGAACAGGACTGGTGTTCCGATCTAATAGGATGGAATACAGGCATTGAACCTGCTTCTATCGCCATAGCGGTTTCCAGTGTCTCTCAGACCATAGAGTCATTAACAGGATGAAAATCCCCCCACCTCCCCTCTTCCCCCCCCCTCCATTTTCTCCTTCCACAAAACCTGAAAGTTGTATTTGGTCTGTTGACCACCTTCTATCAATATACGTCAGCAGTGAGAGAACCGCAGGTCACACTGTATGCAATTTTCCCATTCCTCAAACGGTATCAATATCATTATTGTATATATACCCGAGATGCGGCCATGTTCTAGTAGAAGTAATCCATTAACTGTGCACCCATCACAAAGCAGTAATAAGTGTGTGCACGCTGTATAATGTATCTCAGTTTACGACTTTCCCCTGAGGAAAGTGCCGCAGCTAACCTCCAGGGAGGCATCGGTGGAGGCTTGGAGGATCCACACACAGTTATAGCCAGCGATATCGCACAAATGCCAAGCTAACATTTTGATACTGATGGAGCTGTACATGTGTTTTACAACAGGAGGGGGAACCTCGCAGAACCGCAGAGTGTCTAGACACCTGTGTGTTGCATAATATTATCTTGAATCATAGCATTATATATGTGTGTATCACAGCAGGTGGGGGGACTGCAGAAATGTGTAGGGCTCATCTGTGATCAATTCATTTATCTATGGAGATTATCAATACAAAGGAAAGGCAAATCTTAACCAGCTTGTTTGTTTCCCCAACAAAGGAAATATGCTTATATATTCTTTTGATGATGTCGGCCAACAACTGCCATTATTTTTTAGAACAACATTTTTGTTCGTATTTAAGAGACACCTCAATAGGGGAGATAATAGAGAATTTGTGTCGAGCTCCTCATAAAACTTCAGCAAATTCAGCAAATTTCCCCACACACAGTGAAAAATCTCTTTTAACGCCAATTTTTCTGACACAGTTATTTTTTGTTTTCTTTGACAACATCAAACAAGGAAGAGATGTTCCTGGCCGCATGTTATGACAGATCAAATGAATGCTTAAGTTAGAAACAATATTTGGCATTTCTGCATGGATTACAGTTTTAAATATAGCTTCCATAAATATTCACATTTCTCAACAAGGCAGGAAAACACAACTTTCATTATTAACTTTCATTTTCAGATAAAAGACAGACTTATACGGTATACAATAAATTTATTCCAATGTAAAACATCCTGAGCTAATTAAGTGCAAATGACTACTATTAATTAAAAATCGGAGAATGTTAATATTATTCATTATTTCTTGTACTAAAGCACTACGTATGGTCTATTTTCATAATATTTGCATCCAAAGAACGTCCACCATCATCATGATAATGCAATGCTCTTCAAAAGCCAAGGAGATACAACATCATTAGCATTCTCAATATTCATTGCCAGCCGCTCTATGAGGTGGTAGTTGATTACCGATGGTTAGCTAAGGGATGCACCGTCCATTCCACTTATCACTCTCCACTGAGTCAGAGCGAGACCAGAGCCCAAAAGGGGCTTAAAATTGGGCCTTTGAAATATATCCTAGAATACATGGAGGCCCCCAGGGAGCCCGAGGATCGTGGTTTGCTGGCACTAATATTCAGAAGACTGCAGAGACACGTCCATTTTCAATAGGAATCGGGATTCCTATGCGTTTTAACTGGAGATCTTTGTCGGCGTTTGTAATCCAACTCTAAGCAAAACTTGCCCACACAAGACCCTGATGACTGCTGTTCTATATAAGGTTATGGGGAAGCTGCCAAGCTCAAATCAAGCACAGGCCACCACTGTGACATGAATCCTGAAATTCAATAAGAATAGTTTGCAAATATTTGCATGGTTGGCTAATATTGACAGGAAAAAGACAGGTTATGAATGCCAGAAGCCTGTGGGGAACTAATGATGCAGGAGCGAGGGCTTTACCTGATCGATGCCATGTAAGCCAGACAGGCCGCGGTACAAGGAACACCAAGGAACACCAAGGAACACCGTGAGCCGCCTAGCTGGCACTCAGCTACAGAATGTATGCTTTCACTCAAGTGCCATACAGTGGACAAGTTAGCCTGTAGCAGTGTTGTATGCATAGGTACCAGCTATTTTCATCTCATACAAAAGTCAATCCTTGTAGTGGCCGCTACCCATATGTCACAGTCCAATAATCATGACTCTTTTTCAATCAAGTATTAACAAATTAAATATTTTTGGCATATTTTTTTTTATTGAATTGGTGCCTTACATCCCAGCAGGAATATTCCACTAATATTCAACATTATTTAATACATGTTCATGAAATTGTCCATCAGATAGTATTTATATTGCTGACATAGCACTTCTTTGATCATGGTTTTTACTTAATTAAGTGAGTGAAATGCAATATTTTAGTGACACCACAGTGATCAGTTTTGTTGGGAGGAAAACCTGCAATAACTGTGAACTGCCACATGCAAGAGATACAAAATGAAACAAAAATAAAAACACTATTGCATAGAGAGATTACAATCCAAACTTCCCAGAACCTGAAATATATCTCAATCTCTGTCCAGTGGGAAGAACATTGTCCTTGCCACCCTAATCTGGAATCCTGATAAATAACAACCATTAGAATCGTTCATCAGAGGGATGAGGTCGTTGAACCTGAAGAACATACCGCACAGTAACAATGTTAACAATCCATTAATGTAAATTAAAGTAAAACTACATAACATCAAACCCTTGCTTCAATTAACCTAAAACCAGCTGGCAGTACAGCAGGGTTCTCACACGGGTTACAACCATGTTTACTGACAGAACTTGAGGGGATTAAAGCCAATGCAGCACTCAAGATAAGGTTGTAGGGCTTGTCCTGAGACTTGGTTATAATGGCGAAACCTAGCAAGAGTACAGACAGTACAATGGGAGCCCACTGTCTTCACTGATGCCTGTATTACTGTAATGAGACCTGGGACTGACAGCGACTAGTGCTGTACTTACATGGCATCTGTAGCTAATGGGCAGGGGATGTGCTTATTCTATTACATCCATTCTCATGATTGAACATCATGACTCCAGGCATGCCACTCTGATTGGATGGACACGGACACTCCGTAGAATTTATCTCACCTTCCCTGTGCCGTCTTTAGAGATGTGGATACCAATTAGCTTCAAATTTCAATTACAAAAGGAAAGTAGACAGAAATAGAGCAATATGACAAACATTGAGGTATACTATAACCAGGTATTATTTTGGCCCAATTGAGACAACTATGTTCTCTCGTTAATCACGCTGTATTCTTTTCCCTTAAATCAGGCGAATAGTTTCACAGATTCATCAAGTCATGTCATGTTTTGCGGACTTCCTCAATTTGTGTAATGAGAAGTCTCCAATATTGCTGACTTGATTCAGTAGACAAGCATCAGGTGCAAACAGGAAGTACTCTATCATTGTAGGGACAGTTTCAGGAAGGTTTTTTAAAGATTAATTTACAACAAACGACCACCAGAACTAACAAGAAAAAGATGACATAACATTTACTAAGACAATCACAAGTGAAATATTCTAGTATAGAATTTATTCATTGGACCAAGGATTACTTTTTTCTTTCATTTCATTAAAAAAAAATAGAAATATTTGTTAGATTAATTTACAAAAAATAACCACCAGAATTAAAAAGAAAAGATGAATTTACTAAGACAATCACAAGAGAAATATTCTAGTATATAATTTATTCATTGGACCAAGGATTATTATTATTATTATTATTTTTACATTTAATTAAAATATGTTTTTGATAAACTTCTAGAAATCTGCTGGTAAATCTTGACTGAACCCACTCCAGATTGACTGAGGAAGGACACAGGCTGGATGTGAGGATGACAGCTCTGATGCCATAATGGTACTGCAGGATGTCCAGTACCAGGCAGTCCCGTGGGACAGTCACAGAGCAGTCCAGTGAGGCCAATGGACAGTTCAATGGGGAAATCCAGAGGGGCAGTTCAATGGAAGACACGAGGGTCAGTCCAAGAGGGAAAACCAGGTCAAAGGTGAGCGCATGAGCCACCTGGACTGGTCAGCAGACACCATCTGGTCAGGTTCAACTTCACAGAGCATCTTCATACCTTAGATCACTTCAGGGAGCATATCAAAACCTTATTTGACCATACTGTATGTATACTACCTCTTCCATGATAAAGCAAATAAATGTGAGTAAGGCTTTTATGGTGTTTTAATATACTGATAATTATTGACAATTTCAGAAGAACACTCGAAATACATGTAAAAAAATCTAGAATGAGTTACGAAAAACCATATTTTAATTTATTTGAATTACAAGAACGTGAAGAAATTTCAAGACAACAATGCAATATCAAATTCAGTGTCGTTTGAGACAGTACCCAGACCAATACCAACTGGTTCCTGCAACTTACCAATGTTTATAGTTGTATATCTGACATTCTTTGTCTGATCCCTCTACATAATTGTTGATGAATAAGTAACATTCCACCCAGCATTTGATCTCAGTCAGTAATATCCCCATCCCCCACCCCACCGCTACCTCTCCACCACATGATGACCTTTAACTGATTGACAACTAAGCGAGGTATTACAACCATCATGATTCAATTTCTCGCTCAAGAGAAATATGGCATGTTGATAAGGTTTAGCGAGCCATCAGATGCGAAACTAAAGCAACATTGGCTTCTGCAGAATCATTTATTTGCAATAGAATGTCTGATAATTGGATCTGGTGCTGACCGCTGGGTTCATGGTAAACTATGGTTGACCTCTACTGACCTCCCACTACCTAGGACCCATTAGCAAAAGATGAATTCTTCGGATTTGTCTTCCTCATTTAATTAACCATTGGAACATGTTTACCCAGCATTAAAATTCCTACAGACATATTTGTTTATACTGTTTAATTTATTTTGATTGAAGGCGTCATTCTTGGAACTATTTATGGATATACCTTTCAGAGACAACAGCCATCGAAATGTAAATAATTCATATAATCGCGTTTCATCTTTCCTCTACATACCTAAGTGCTTACACTTGCAATCTATCTCAGTTTTAATTACTGTCTACATGATAGAAACCAAACAAAACCTAAATACCTTCTGAATTTTGGTCTGCTTCTTCAAGCTGTTTCTTGAGAGTGAAATATTTTTAATTAGAACTAAAAACTGAAGAGTATAGATGTCTTACTATGGCGTTTATGGAGAGAGAGAGAGTGAGTAAGTGAGTGAATATGGAGTTAACATCGCTGCAGGAATCTTTCACCCATTTGCGATGATAGGCGTTTATGGAGTTGAAATGTATGAATATTTTATGAAGTGAGACAAATTAATAATCTGTCTGTCTATTTCTCTTTCTGTCTGTTTTTCTGTCTGTTTCTCTGTCTGCTTCTCTGTCTGTGTAGCCATGTCCAGCTCTTTACTCCAGCTCTTACTAGTACTACGTCGCCGTACAAAGGAATACCGTTGCTGTGCCATCATTGGTCGGCTATTATGGATGTATTCACTACACCATTCAAGATATGGGGATTAAAAAATGCTGTATAAATGTTATCTGAGTGGATTTATTTGTGTAACGGAGAGTGATGCCCTGGAGTTTGTTGGAGGGTTTCGGCACATTGCCAGGACAAGATCTGGATGGGGTCCGCTCTCTTATCACATTAAGCAGAGATAGCTTCCACGGAGGCCTCCGCTCTTCTCCATCAAGCTATATCTAACCACCATTACATAACTGCCAGGGCCAACAGTTAACACAGGACAAGAAGTCTGAAGGCAAACAGTTCCTTCCAATTCAGTCCTAACAAGTGCCTTCACAATGAACACTTCGTTTCTAATTAAATACCAAGTACGAAAAACATCTGAAATTAATCTCGAGATGTTAAAAACTAAGTGGATTAATTCAAAGACATCTAAAATAAAGTGTGGTAAACCTAGGTCTTTGATGCCTTAACCCTCCGTGCTGGATTGGGCACAGACATCAGTCTTTATGGCATCTCCGGTTCCCTCCAGCATGGAGAGAGTTAACCAGTCATGTTCTTTCGATAGGAAGCAACAAAACCACAGGGAGCCGGTACTTGCCGTAGCAGCACATATCCTCAGCTATTGAGGTATCAGGTGAACCATCCTGGCACATTCAGTCAGTGTTGGTGTGTATATCGAACACCTGTCTGACCTCTAACCTCGGTATTACGCCACGGAACACCTGCAATTAGTGCTTTGGAGGTGGAACACCTGGCAAAGGTGGGAAGAGGTTTGCTTCATTGGTCTTGACATTTATTCCCCTGACTGGTCATCGGCATTATCGCCGGCAGTACACGAGGAGAGAGAGAGATGCAACCAGCCTGTTCGATGCCACAGGAAACGGCCAACCTGCTAGTAACAGTGCAAGGACTACAGGACTTGCTGAAACCAGTCAGGTGCAAGGAACGGACTAAAATAAAAGTAAATGAGATCTGAAAGATCAATGAGAACCCCCCAGTGGTTTCAACTAGTATTAGCCTATACAATAAACTGATTCCCACTAGTATTATTCGATACAATAATAGCCTAACATTTCTGGATTGCCATGTAAAAGTGCAAAGAGTTTTTTAATCTATGAAGATTGCTTTCTAAAAGAAAATCTGTAATCCTGGTCAAGCTTCTTTGTTAAAAAGCTAAGATTGTATTTTTTTAAAATCTGTATTCCAATCGGATTTATTTGTAATAGTAAAAACAGTTTCAAAATCTGCATTAGTTTGGACAAATATCTGTACTTTTAGCACTATAGTTAATAAGGAGAAAATTGTCTAGTACGTAATCTGCTTGCTAAAGGATGACAGCCTAAGGTGCTGATCAGAATAAATTTGCAATCAGACAGCTGATTATTTCCCAAAGACTATATTGAACATCAAAGAAAAAGAACATTACAAAAAATAAAATGTGCATATTAAGACAGCCAAAACAACAGTTCTATTTCTATATTTACTTTTATTTCATTTTTATTGCAAGATGGCAGATAATCCACCCTTTTGTTGTCCTAGTGGTTGACCCCTGACCTGCCAATGGGTGTCGTCCTCACTCGTCCTTCTTTGAAGCCTGTATCAGTATTATTGTTGTTTGATGTCCTAGCGAGAAGTGGAGAGCCTGGTGTGGTCTTTACTACAGATCCAGTATCAGTGGAGATAGCAGAGGCCTATTGCGTTTCCCTGCCACCGACCTCCAAGTAGGGAGGAGTCTGATCTCCCTTGGTGTGTGTACACCACAGAGGTCGGTCTCCTCCACGTCTCCTCCACAGGGTTTTGCATCACAGAAATACTCATCAGTGGAGCTACTCCACTCATTGAAATTAAGATAAACAGGTCTCTTGTTTTCTTTGTCCAAAGACCAATTCGACAACCGGCAGGGGTTCCGGGCCACATTCCCAGAGTCATCTCGGTGTGATTAATTTAATCAGAGCTGGGGAAAGTTGGGAGTAGATCCGATTCAGACGCAGCAGTTGAGCGTTTGTGCTTGTATTAAAACTTTCTCCATGCAGGAGGCAACCGGAGATGCCCTAAAGAGCCGTGCCTGTGTCTAATCCAGCAGGAAGAGGATCCTCAATGCATTAGCAATACACTGAGGATACATGCATACATGCATAATGAATGGATGATACCATTCCCTGTTCACCCAATTATGTAAAGCATTATTTGATATATTTTTTTTTAAATCCTCCATTATATGACATGATGTATACATGTTCAAATAAGTTAAGGAATAATCATATACATATATAAGCACCATTAACAAATCAATGTTCTATCTCATGGTCAAAACTGGACAGCCTAGGAAGATTGAGGATCAGACATCACAGTCAGTGTGTATCATACATGACACCAGTGTGTATCACACATGACACCAGTGTGTATCACACATGACACCAGTGAGTACACAGTGTACTCTATAGTGTTTGGAAGCCGAGACTGACAGACTTCCCCTGCACCCACTAATGATGCCAATGAGGCTTCCATCCATTACCACCACCCCACCTTGCAGGACCACTGACCAACATGTCTGTCCATGTCTTTCAGGGATCAGCGCCTCATCCCCTGGACACAGAAATAGCCCAGGTCGGGCGCCAATGATTCCTCTGTTGACTTCTATGATAATGAGGCCTAATTTAGAAGTGAGGAGAGAAGAATCTGCTTGCTGATGTCTAACAAATACATCATTGTCAGAGATACCTTTCCTCGTCAGAACCATTAGATATCTCACATCCGCCCTGTGGGAGTGTAGGATGAAGACATAGGCATAATTGGCACAGAATGTAAGAGGAAAAGAAAATATATATGTTGAATATGTAAACATTATTATAAGTTGTGTTTTCTTTTCTGGAACTGGATACAACTGAATTTTTGCATGCACCACTCACTAAACTTGTTAAAGTGTTTATTATTCTAACTGAAACAAAATTACACATTTCCTGGCAAGTCTCAGCCTAAATTGATCCATTCTTTCACAGTGAAGAAGTAGTTATGCTGTGAGCAGCATCTCCTGGTTGTTATTTATAAAAGAATGCTATTTGTTAGCGTAAATTTAAAGCGTGGAAGTTAGACATGTGATAAATCAGTTATCCACTGGTTGGACAATTCTGGTGCCAATCTGTCAGAGCGGAATCAGAAGTTCTTCCTGCTAATGACGAAATAATAGATCCTGCTCATTGCCACCGGAATCAATCTCAGACAGGACACGGAAATGAGACATTCTACAAACAGCCAACACTGCCCAATGAAAAACGCATAAGCAGGAAATGGCACTACGCTTTCTCATGAACAGTAGCTGTGGCCTTCTTATCAAATTGCATGGCTTTCTTAGAATTCGTCTTAAATCAGCCGGCTGGTAATATCCCCGGAAATACCACAGTTCGATGGGAATGTTTTCGGGAGAAGACCATGAGCTCCACTGATGCATTCTGAACACTTCATTGCGCTGGATGTGTCCACAAGTCATCACGGTCACAACCAGAACATCAACTCTTGTTACCTGGACCTCATGCATTGAACCGATGAATACTTAGAAAAAAACATACTTTCAGAAGCTAGTACAATGACACCAAATAAGATGGTGAAATGGGCAATACTTTCAACTGCATTAGGCCTCACAGAACACCACCAGTGCACTTAATCCTAGCAATGAAACTAGTTCTAGAAACAGGAGGAAATGGCAAATAGAAGTAGAATTTGCTATCAGACATCTTGTCTACCAACCAAAATACAAAGGGCTTACATTTCTTTGAGTAATTAGATCAAACATTACTGCTCCCATTCTATATTTGATCACCGCAACAAATAGCAAATCTTAAGTACTACTCGGATAGACAATACTTCTCACTGGTTTACTCAGGATGTATTTCTCATAGGATTACTCAGATAGGTCATACTTCCTGCTGGTTTACTCATATAGACCATACTTCTCACTAGATTACTCAGATAGGATGTATTTCTCACTAGATTACTCAGATGTCATACTTCTTGCTGGATTACTCAGATAGGCCATACTTCTTGCTGGTTTACTCAGATAGGATGTATTTCTCATAGGATTAATCAGATAGGCCATACTTCTTGCTGGATTACTCAGATAGGTCATACTTCTTGCTGGATTACTCAGATAGGTCATACTTCTTGCTGGATTACTCAGATAGGTCATCAGATGGGACCACAATGTGAGAATTAATTACTTACTTCATGCAAAATGGCAATATATACTGGCGGTTTCTCGGACGCTGCAACAGCCCAGATGAATGATGCATGGGGCGTAATGACGCAAGTGGTCTCCGCTGTAGGAACGTGTATATTATTGTTTGGGAATTCAGGCTTCTGGCTGTATCATTCATCCCATCATCTGTCTCCCTGAACACTATATATAAAGAGATTAGATTACTTTGCGTCACTCTGACAGGCTGAATATGACCTCAGGTGTATGTGTTCTGCATTGAGACAACATATCTATATCTGAATATCTATATATGTGGCCATTATATATACGTATGTAATTTCATTAATGCACTATTCCTTAGAACACTGCACTATTGCTTGATACATTATTTCATTAAGATTTAGCTTAAGAACTCCATTTAACCCTCTCCCTGCTGGATTAGACAGGGCATCTCCGGTTGAGATGGAAAGAGTTAATGGTCTTCACAATGGAATAATCTGTTATTTGTAATCTCTGCTATACAACTGTCGTCATAAGATTAACCTTGTTCCTGCTAGAGTCAACCAGAGATGCCACAAGAGCTATGGTAAAGATGAATCCATCAGGGATGCATCTCTCATCAAATGTATATCTGTAATATGTAATTTGTCTTGTAGCAACTGGACTTCAAAATCTCATTGGGCAACTGGTGTGCAGATATTACCAAGATAAGTTTCTGATCAACAGCTTAAAACGAAAGAAAATTGTAAATCTAAACTTGGCACGTCCATTTTTCAAACCAAGGAATACAAGTATTTTTACTTGTCTTCTATTACAAGTCCAACCTATCACTGACAAAGCTTGTGTGGATTTAATCCATCACCAATACAGGTGTAATTCTCGCATTCTGACATGTCTAGAAAAACTCCTAGATTAAATTTGCTCCAGCATCTTCCATCAAAAGCTGGTAAAAAACTAAAGACCAATTCTGGTATGTACCGTTAAGATTTACAAAACATCCTTAGTCTTGTTATACTACATTTTTATAATTAATTCTAAACCAGTGACCAGGCAATATTTGAAGGCATAGAAAATACAATAGAAATATTTGACAGAAGGAAGAAAATAAATTGCCTCTATTTGATTACATATGCGAAAACCATCAACACAAAACTTCTTCTAGAAGAAATATTCAAAAGGAGAATGTTTCTCCATTTCAGACAGGATCGCTGACATGCCCTTAACCTTAGATCTACTTACCTCAATCTGGAGAGGAAATATGTAACATTTCAGTGAAATAACAAACTTTATAGTTTCTTCACGACAAATTTCATAAAAAGAAGGCATTTTCTTCAAGAATGTTTTCATAAGAAAACAAATACTATATGTTGAAACCTATGCTTTCTTGAGAACTGTGTTACAACAGGAACGTTTTTTTTATGAATTTGAAGGAAAACAAGTGAAGAAAGGCCCTGAAACATTTTGTTTAACAGAAATATTTCAGTTATGCAATAGATAAAACACCCATCACTCCACTGGCAAACAATCTTCATTATTTTCCAGTTTCACAGACCACCAAGAAAGGTTTGATAGACGTTTGCTAAACAATTCGTTTCTCGATTGTGGAATTAAAAATATCAATTCATCTTGGAATAACAGCTTAATACTCTATCTCGAATGCCAACTGTAAAGAAAAATGGCCGATTTTCTTATGACTCAGTGACACATATTAACTCAATGCTTAACCTATATGGCCCAAATGCCAAAGTTTTTCATTATGAATGTGAACAAATAGATTATCTCCAATTACAGCATGCTGCACACATCTCATCTAATATTACACCATCTTAAAAGAAATTAATGAATTTATTTTTTCCCAAAAATAAACTGCACTATTATAATGTACAATAAAACATCACGTACGTACTACTGTTTTATTCATAATGCAAATGGTGTTGCCTACTGAAGGCTGATCGATGTTTTGAACGGATCTCTATGGACCCGTACTCTGGACTGTATATCTACACTATGCATGATAACCATTGGATAATGACAAATCAACAAATCATCAAGCCATGTGGGCTCCCCAAGCATCTAGAACACCACTCTGGCATCAACGTCCAATATTGACACTGCAGGGTTTGTCAGACCAAGTCCTCCAGAATGGATTCCGGCATGAGCCAAAATATTCCCAGAAAGTACGACACCAAAGCCACGATGACCTGATAATGCTGTACGGTATTCCTAAATATTCCTAAATATTCCTGCACAAGCACACAATGACAGTCACAGTACAGCATCATTTTCTCTTTGGTTATCTCGGTGGTAGCTTCAGCTTCAGTACCAGTGGTGTATCAGTCGGTTCAATGTTGGATACAGATGTCATGTCGAAATTCTTTATTCAAGTAATCATTCAACTGGTTATTTAATCTTGTGGCACATGATGCATCACCTGCCCATCTTGTTTCTAACTGTAAATGTCTAAGGCAGTACTTGAAACTAAACATAATATAAGCCTTGGTATTGCTTCTCGAAGCTCTCGGTACTAGGAGACCATAATGACTCTCGTAGCGATCTCTAATACATGTGGATTGTACACTTACGAGAGCGCTATGGTCTCATAGTGGATATGAAGGCTTCGAGAAATGATACCCATGGTATTAATACATGCACATCGATCCTGCAAGTCAGGGTCTTCAACAAAACACTGCCGAGATCATAAAGTGAAGAGCAGAAAGCCTTACATAATGCCAAAGATAGACAACAATTGATATCTACTCTATATTCTCTTACCGATGGAAGCCAGCAGAGATGCAATACATGTAAGCAATGCAGACAGGCATACTTTGCTGTTACTCAATTCACTTTTATCGACATTTTCACAAAACGCCAAGCTAATGATATGTTTTCACTACAGAGAAATGTTTTCCTGGCTGCCTTTCAACACTCTCTTGTTACGATTGTGTGGAAAACTAACATAATACTAATGATAAGGCAACACCACTCCTAACACTAGCTGCCCTTGCAGTGAGGACCCTACCAATCCAAACAGGGGCTGGCTTGCAATGAAAATGACAAGGGTGACATCTTGACCTAGGAATCTGTCTGCAGGACCTTATGAAAATGTTGGGGATTCAGCAGGAACCCGGGCAATGTGTTGCCAGCATGGAAGAGTATGGAGAACCGATGTGTACACGTGTAGTGGTTGTAGCATCGTGAGCCTTCCTGTATAGTACTGAGTCTAGTCAAAGTGTGTGTGTGTGTGTGTGTGTGTGTGTGTGTATGTGTGTGTGTGTGTGTGTGTGTGTGTGTGTGTGTGTGTGTGTG
>JAUTBZ010131683.1:0-14075 GCA_032361785.1 Lepetodrilus galriftensis
GACTATGCTTAAAACCGATGCCTTGAACTTGGAAATTTGGCGTTGCCAGAATTTATTGGACTTAATCAGGACTTCCTTAAGAAAGCGGGGGGGTGTACTAATAAGGAGAAACTAGATCAATTCGATTGTTTTTAGCTTGCCCAAATGGCCGCTAAATTCTAACCGACTCGATCAGTCCCTCCTTAAAACCTTAATAACGTTGGAGCTTTGAATGTGATACTCATCACCCTCTTTTGCAACGAATACACGACAATTAGGATTATTCTGCTTCATCCAAATCTCGGCTTTCTCCGCAATATCATCGAGCTGATCATCTGTCCGTGATGGATCATGATGAAATAAAATTACATTAGAAACATTGGCATCAACAGCGAGTTGTAGGGTCTGTGAAATAAGGGAATGTCCCCAGCCGTGAATGTCTTCTAACTCTGCATCTAAATACATCGCATCATGAATCAAAAAATCGATGCCTTGTAGAAAATCCACCCATTCTTCATACGGTGTCTCAGGTTTGTTTGGAGGATCTAATTCATTATCGGTGACATATGCCATTTTCCCTTGGGCACTCTCAATCAAATACGCTGAGCCTCCACCAGGATGATTAGTTTTCTTTGTGCTTATTTTATTACTGCCAATCATTAACTGATCATTTTTTGTGCTTAATAGATTTACAGAGGCCGCCAAATTGTCACTGGGAACAGGAAAATGGGGATCTGTCATTTGGGTTAAAACAGAATGGGCATTAACATCTTTTAAATGCGCAGCAAGTAAATTGATAACCTGATCTTTTTGATAAGCCGGAATGAAAAAAGGAAAACCTTGGATATGGTCCCAATGATAATGACTAAAAAGCAAATTAAGCTCTTTATTACAGTTTCTATGAACAAACTCTTCGCCAAGACTCTTAATGCCTGTGCCCGCATCTAATACAATTAGCGAATCATCAGCTTCAACACATACGCAAGCCGTATTACCCCCATATCGGACTGTATCAGCCCCTGGAGAAGCAATAGAACCACGAACACCATAAAACTTTATTTTCATTAATTAAAAGGTTCTTCCTTGTTTTATTATCAATACTATTTATCTAAACCTATGACGGTGGAGGTCTGTTCCTTCACAATAAACACACCTTCTATATGATTTGGAGTAGAAACACTATTTTCAGACAGTCCAAAAGCACCGACAATCGCATTTGCACTATCTCCTACAAAGTCACCTGCAATAAAGCCATTTGCATCTCTTGGATCTCTTGCAGGGTCATTAATATCTAACGATGGATCAGAATTAATAACGCTGGCACCATTTAAGTTTAAATCAAGATCACCTGCATTAATTGAGCCATCAAAAACAGCGACCCATGTCTCATTTAAAGTATTTGCTGATAGCGCTCCATTAGTAACAACACCATCAGAAAAGTTCACATTCATCTCAACATGAAAATTAGATACCGCACCCGCTGATGCTGCCAAAAGACTATCTGAAACATTATTAAATCGGCTCAAAGTTCCTGTGCGTGCACCTACGATTGAAGGGTCCGTACTTTCATATACAGCCCAGATTAAACCATCCAAGCCACCTGACCCAGAGTCTGAAATAGTCTTACTCGCTACTGATGAAGTGAAGTCCCCCCAGTATCCCCATGTCACAGGATAACCACCTATATTCTGTTTAAAGTCCGAGACCGTACCAGTAACCGCATCAAAAAGATTCAAACCGACTTTAAACGTTGGACTATCAGAGTCAATTTTAGTCGCCTTTGAATTTAGCTCTGATGCCGGGTTTGACTGATCAATAGAGAAGGCATTGAAATCAAATGTTTGAGGTGGTGTTATCGGAGGTTGTATAGGGGGAATAAAAGGGGGCTGTACTGGTGTAACCGTTGGTGGTGTTACGATAGTAACCGGTGGTGTTACAGGAGGTACTGTTGGCGGTGTTGTAACAGGGGGAATAGCTGTAACAGGTGGCTTATCAGGCACGTTCTGTGTTAGTGGCTCAATAATTAAGCTTCTACCTAACACACCTGTAAAAATCTGACGTTTCTGTTGTATTGGATTTGAGATAGTTGAACTATGCCCATTCTTGAATACTTCAGGTACTTTGTACAAGCCACGACACTTACCTAAGCGATCTATAAAAATAAACATAAAGGGCTGAGCTCGACCAATGAGCATGTTACAACCATTTTTTAGACGCGCACGTAAATGTATAACCCCGTCCCAAACGGCAACATACATACCGTTTGATACAATTTCCACTTCATAATCAGTGCCTCGAATACCAATTGTGGCAAGAGGGGTTCTTAGCTCGTAAGCTTTTTTATTACCCTTCCCTATTGCGCCCGTGATGGTTCTCAAGCCACCTGATAATAGCTCCAATAAAGCAGAATTATTTTTATTTCCCTTCTGGTATTGATAATTTTTTATTTGTAATACAGAGTTTTCTTGTAATGAGATTAATGCTTGATCAACCATTCGTAATTGCGCTCGTCCTTCATTGCCAACATGAATTTCGTCTTTTTCAAAAATTAAGGAGCGACGTTTCAATACCACAGAGCCCGCTTTACGTTTTGCCGTTACATCACCACGGGTTAACAATGTTTTACCTGCTTCTCTTTCCGCTGCCATCACCGATGAAAACACGCTTAAATTAAATAGCATTATAAAGAACGAAACAAATACTACACTTTTTCTATTAATCCCATTCATAACGAATACCTACTTTTACTTCATTTCTTTTTGCATCATAAAGATCAAGATTACTCATATTATTAATATGTCTTGCCGTAAAAAGTACGGTCGCTTTATCATTTAATTGCCATTCATGCTGAGCCTTAACTATATAGCGGTCATCTGTTCTTCTATCAGGGAAAACAGGATAAGTCGCTTTGTGCTTATAATGCCGATAGTCAATATTTAGAAACGTTTTATTACGACTATTCCATTCCTGTGTTGCTCGATATCCCACGCCTAAAATATTGCGGCTAAATTGCTTACCCGCCTTCTTATCAGGCCATTCTGAACCTACGTACAGGTTAAATTGATTTTGCAATGCACCAAGATGCTGATCTAATCTAACACCTATTAATGCTCTTTGGCGATCGCTTAAATTGACTTTCTTATTATCATAGTTTTCTAGGGTCAACGATGTGCTAATAACCTTAGCAGAACCCAAACTCTTGCGCGCAATGAGATCAACACCTAGTGTGTTGCTATATAATGAACCATCTAGAAATACGGGCTGATCCTTAACGACAAACTGATATTGTTTATTATGCTTGTTCAACGTGAGGCCAGCTCTAAAATCTAAACTTGTGTGGTCAAAATCAGTCTCTTTGAAATATTTTCGATGGGTTAAGTTTGCACTATAAAACGTATTCTTAACACGGCTCTTATTATTCCTATGCCTGATCTGAAACTTTGCCTCCGCAAATCCACTTTCTTGCTTTATCGCAGAAGGATTCAGCGCGATTGTACCAAAGCCAGGTAAATCGATATCGGTGCTGTCAGTGCCAAAATTTATATTATCATCATAGCCAATTGAAAAAGATGCTAAACGCTTTGTTACGGATTGTGCTATTTCTTTATTTCCTTTTATCAACTCTGCTATATATGTCAGTACTTTTTGAGTAACTATTGGTGGCGGAGAAAGCTTTAGAACATCATTAAATTCTTTGATAGCTGCAGATTTATTATTAAGTTTCAAATAAGCTCTGGCCAGCTCTAAGCGAGGCCGAATAACATTAGGTGTGTTAACAGTGACCCGATCTAGTGCAAAAACTGCTTCGTTGTAATGACCTGTCTGTAAGGCAGATAGGCCATAAAGATAATCAAAGCGTGGGTCTCCTTCGTTACTCTCTCTTAGTTTTAATGATCTTGTATATGCTAGTTTATATTCTTGTTTCTCAATAAATTTTTCTAACGTTGGAAAAGCCGCCTCAACAGAACTAATTATACTGAAGCAAGAAATACACACCAACGACTTAAAGAGGGCTGAGTTACTTCTCATGGCGTAAACTCCACGGATATCGTCGCTATATTCGACTTTTGCCCGTATTCATCCACCAAGATATAGTCAAAGCTACCAGATGACCCTGCAGCTCCCCCCTTATTGTCAATTCTTAGTTTTGCATATGTACCTGCTGAATCCTGCAATAAGGTAAACTTGGTCTTGTTTATTTCATCTTTACTCACCTCATAAACACGGAAGAAATCACCATCAGGATCACTGGCAAGTACTTCAGGGTTTGTAAATTTAAGTATTTCAATTGAAATTGTGGCACTTAATGATAAAGACTTATCTAAAGCAATAGGCGGTAAATTCCCTACAGGTGGAGTTTTGGGTGTTAAGGTGACGACTGCAGGATCTGATTTTAAACCATCTTGGTCTATTACAATAAAACTAAATGTGTTAGCTGCTACGGGAACATCAGGCGCAATAGAAAAGACGGGTGTATAAAATACACTGCCATAGTAGAACGCTGAAGCCCCTAAGGTTCCTATTGTGGAATCAGGAGCACCTCCGGGTGCAATTTCAAATATCAATGCTGCATTATCACCATCAGGATCATTACCCGAAAGATTGAGACTATCAATAAATCCTGAAGCACCAATATCTATATTTTCAGCATTAGCCGTTGGCTTTATAGGAGATGTTAAAAAACCCGTTGGGTATACATCAATTTTTACAGCATCAGGTAAAGATGTTCTTGGAGGGGGGCTATGTATATCTTTAACCGTGTAAGAAAAATACAGTGATACCTTCCCACTTAATACGGTAGGAGCAGTGAAGACAGGTCGACCTCCCGACGTTGGAAAATCAAGATCAATATATCCTGTATCACCTGATTCTAAAAGGTTTCCAGCGTCATCAAACTGTGTCCAACTAGAGCTAGAAATATAATTTATATTATCATTTTCATAACCACAATAATCTGCCGTACCACTGCCATTTAATGTAATGACATTCCCACTAGTAACATCTCTATCTACGCCGGCATTAGCAATAGGTCTTGCACATACATCATCTGCGATTGTAAGAGAGATCGTATCCTCTGCAAGAGCTCCATTAATATCTTTTACCGTCAACTTGAACACCAAAGTCTTCGTGCTCCCGGTATCAACAGCAGGCGCTACAAATGTTGCTAAAGGATCATTTGAGAAGGTTGTTGGCGTTAAAACAGGAGAGCCAGATATTTGCTCCCACTTGTACTGAATTGCACTTTCTATATCTGATGATTGATCCCCATACAGTTCTATTGTTCCTCCTTCAACACGTCGATTTCTAGCACGTGCTTTTGCAATAGGTCTTGCATTAACATACACAAGAACATCATCTGCCAAAGGGTCTGCATCTGCGGGTGTTGTACTATCCTGAAGGGGTGGCGCTCCATCATCAGTCACTGTTAACCTGAATTTTAAAACAAGATAATTACCTGTTGAAGCATTATCTGTCGTCGGTTTTGGAGCATCAAAATTAACCACACCTAAAGCAGACTGAATTAAGTTCATCGTTGGATCATTAGGCCCTATTTCAATCTGCTTCCATTGATACGTCGTAATAGTTCCATCATCATCTGTGCTACTTAAGCCAGTAAGTTCAACGGGGAATAACTCTGTTACAGGTTTACTAGCAATTGCGCCTTTGTTCGTTTTTCCTCTTGCTATTGGAGCAAGATTAGCAACGGTCAAATTAACCATTTTAATATCAGAATCTAATCCTCCTTCGTCTCTAACACGAAAGGTGAAACTATCTGCATCAGGAGAACTAATGCTATTCGGTATATAATCAACTGTAGTACCTACAATATCCCCTACACCAATATCATTACCACTAATTTGAAGAAAACCTGATGCAGGCAAGCTCATAATTTCAAAGACTAAATTATTATTATCACCATCAATATCATCACCGACAAAATTTATTTTTGTTTCAATAATGGAGCCACCCGTAACAATAGGCAAAGTCTGAGATTCTGCTGTTGGAGGATCATTAACAGGCGTGACAGTAATATTAATTGTTGCAGGTGCCGAGTCATCTTCACCATCAAATACCGTAAACGTAAATGTCTCAGGAGAGCCACCGCTCGGCATAAAATAATTTTGATTCGGCGTAAACCTTAAATGACTGGAGTCAGGAGTTTCTTCTAAAAAGCCATTAGGTAATAGCGTAGCTGTACTTCTTGTAAACAACAAAGGATCTGGCCCATTATCAGGGTCATTACCCTCCAAAATAATATTTAACGGGGTATCTTCTGGCGTGACTAAGCTGAGTTGAGAAATAGCAGTAGGCGGCTCATTAGCCGATGGAACTTTAACAGTAATTTTTATGACTGCTGTATGCGTTAACTTATCAATATCTGTTACCACTAAAGCATAAAGAAAGGATATTTCTTTATTGGGTGCTGCCAACACTGCCTCTAAATCTGGAGCTAAAAATGTGTGAGTCTCTCCAAAGCTTGGGGTTTTATCATTGAGGAAGTAAGACGTTTGTTGATCAACTCTAAACCATGTGAAGTTTATGATACTGCCACTATCATGACTGGCAGAGCCATCTAAAACGACATCATCACCCGGTTCAACAATCAATTCTGGTAACAGGTTTGCAACAGGTCGAGATGCCAAAACAATAACATCTGGTAATGCTTCTGCTGAAAGTGACGACACACCAAGCTTTTCTTTTAGGTTTTTAACATACTGATTAAGAGTAGATTTTGGGTTCTCACGCACTCTTGCTTGCATTTGCAGAAACCAGTCATCACCCAGCTCGGTTAACTTTCCATCATCAGAAAAATCTTTCGCTATCTGATCAATAATAACTTGAGGATCAACCTTCTTTTGTTCTGCTACTTCCATTAAAGCACCCGATAATAGAAGAAGTTGCGCACTATCTGCTTTGAGTTTATCTAATTGATTAATATTTAATTGCTGCACATGATCAATGCCAAAAACAGCTTTTAATTCTTTTTTTGCATCCTCAATGGCAATATTTATGTTCTTATTCTTTTTAAGAAACTCTTTACTTCTTTCAGCAACCCAATCGGTTAAAACATTCACAGAACTGTTCTCAGGGTTTTCTGTGATTGATCTCAATTTAACTAACTTAGTCGAGACCTTACCCAATGCCTCATCAAAATACTTGCCATTTGCTGTAATCTGAATAGTCGGAAATTTACCATCTGTCTTCCAACGATTAGGTAAGTCATAACGAAATGATCCATCCTTCTTTTCAATACGAGTCTCTAAGCTTTCTCCTGTTGGATTACCCAATGAATCTAATCTTTCGATAAGAATACCGGAACCAATCTGTAACGGACCTTTTTGCACAACACCCTTAAATTGCGTTATATCTTGTGATGAAGGTTGGCTTGATGATTGACTACCACTACCGCCACAAGACATAAGCATGAAAACCAATATGCTTAAAAAGACATGTGTAAATATTTTATATTGCAGATTCTTTGTCACAAATATTCCTCAGAAGTAATAGAACATCTCAGTTGATATAGACTAATACCACTATAAAGTCAGTTATCATGGCAAGAAATTAGGGTTATCGGTATCGTCCATATGGGTAAGAGGACATAATCCGCCCAAGGATAATCTGCTTAAAATGAAAAAAATGTAAATATGTCACAAAACCACCTAAAATAATTAGTTATGATTAAATGTGTTGTGGAGATACGATCTGTTAAAAAAGTACAAAAATACGCTGGCACCAATGCTGATAAGTCTCATTCTCATGATACTTGCCAGCCTCTTCTATTTGAGCGAAAATGCCACACACAAAGAGATTTTACAAAGACTTGAAGCCATTCCATACGACATACGCCTCAAATTATCGACACCCATAAAAGCCAGCCAAACTCCACCCATTATTATCATCGATATCGATGAAACAAGCTTGAAACAAGATGGCCGATGGCCGTGGAGCAGGAGAAAGGTGGCACAACTTATCCAAAAGTTAGCAAAAAACAATGTCGCTATTATCACCATGGATGTTGTTCAATCAGAGAAAGAAGAAAATCCCACTGTTCGTTTAATAAAAGCCCTATCAGAGATCAATGAAGATGTACCTGACTGGATTGATGCCGTAGAAAAGAAACTGGATGCAGATGCTTACTTTGTTAATACAGTAAAGAGTAAAGAAGTCGTTCTCGGCTACCCCTTTCATCGCAACTTAACCTTTAAATCAGGGCAACTACCCACCTCTTCCGTTGATTACAATGGTATTGACTTGCAAAAGCTGACCACAATGGACATGAATGGCTACACCAGTAATCTAAAAGAGTTTACCAATAGTGTTTCAGGCAGTGGCTTTATCACAAGCTCACCCGATTCTGATGGAACTGTTCGCCGTGTGCCGATTATTGCCAATTATAATGACACCATTTATCCATCTCTCGCATTAGAAACAGCCCGCCTTTATCTGCTTGAAGACTCTATAAAACTGCATACTGCTCAAATTAAAAATGCAATAGCGATCACGCATGTCTCCTTAGGTAAACTCAATATTCGAACAGATATTAGTGGCAGAATGTTAATCCCTTATCTTGGCAAGCAAAACCATTTTAAGTATCTATCCGCAACGGATGTCTTACACAGTACAAACCCTTTTCCAGAACTAGAGAATGCCATAGCAATTATTGGCACATCTGCCGTAGGCCTTGCTGACTTACGATCAACCCCTGTTCAAATCAGCTTCCCTGGAGTAGAAATACAAGCCAATATTCTGCACGCTATTTTGCACCCCGATTCCATTGCCTATAACCCTGACTGGACACACGGCGCCACAATAGTCACTCTCGTCTTACTCAGTATCTTAATGATGTTACTTTACCCAACACTTCAGCCAATGAACTTAGTGATAACAGGTATTGCCTTATTTCTTCTCATGTTTGGTTTTAACCTTTGGCTTTGGTCAGCACAGAAAATTAATCTACCGGTTGTTTTATCCCTGCTTTTAATCATGGCCACCTCAAGTATTTATGTTATTCACAACCTCATACGAGAAAATAAAGACAAACGTAAAATCCACGAAATGTTTGGTCAATACGTACCACTAGGCCACATCAATAAACTGATCGAGAATCCTGAAGAAATTTCTACCGACGGAGAGAAGAGAGAGATGAGTGTTTTATTTTCTGATTTAAGAAACTTCACCTCACTCTCAGAACCTCTTTCCACAAGAGAACTAAAATCATTTTTAAATCAATATCTTACACCTATTACTAAAATCATATTCGATAACCAAGGCACCATCGATAAATATGTTGGTGACATGGTCATGGCATTTTGGGGAGCCCCCATTCACGACCCCAAACACGCAAGTCAAGCAGTGATAGCAGCTCTTGAAATGCAACAGAAAATTACTGACATGAAAGTCGAATTCACATCGCTCGGTATTGATGAAGTCGCTGCAGGCATCGGCATACACACAGGTGAGATGAATGTAGGTGATATGGGGTCAGACTATCGTCGGGCTTATACAGTGCTTGGCGATGCAGTCAATCTTGGCTCACGATTAGAAAGCTTAACCAAGTTCTATGGCGTAAAGATACTAGTCAGTGAAGAGACTAAAAATCAATGCTCTAATATTGTTTTTCGCTATATTGATAATGTTCGAGTGAAGGGGAAAAAGGATGCCATTAAAATCTATGAACCACTTCTACTCAACAGTCAAATGAGTAACCAGCAAAAAATAGCCTTAGACAATCATGAAGAAATCTTTGACCTCTATTTAAACGGCGATTGGCATACTGCAAAAGAAAACATAAACAAGCTTCCACACTCGCAAGACAAACTCTATCAACTTTACCTAGATCGAATGAGTCAACATAAATACCAAGTACCACAAAACTGGGACGGTATTCATACTCACACCAGCAAATAATTAGTCACTAAATTACGCCAAAAACGGTCGCTATACCTATAAACTATCACGATAATACTTTCTTTTAAAAATTCAGTTATTTAAGAATATAACCTTCACCATAAACACTAACAATACAACCCTCAAAAAGCCTTTTACATAATTTACTCACTTGGTTTTTAACTGTTCTAACTCCCTATTCCATATATAACATTCACTTTAATCAATTAGGGTTTTGAGAAAGCTCCTGAGCTAAGGTATTTAGTGTTTCTTTAAAAACTTTAGGAGATACAGGCTTCACAAGGTACTTACTCAATTTAAGTTCCGTTACAGCAAGTAATTTATCTTTTTCCGTATAGGCAGTGAGCATTACAATTCTAACCGTTTTATCCTCCTTCCTAACTTCCTTAGCTAAACTAAGACCATCAAGAATAGGAAGGTTAATATCTAGCAGGAGTACATCAGGGTGATGTTGATAGTACAATTCAAGTGCTTCTTTTCCATCCGCTGCAAGGTGTACCGTCTCAAAATACCCCTTCAGATATTCAGCTACATTAATTTGTATTTCTAACTCATCTTCTACATAAAGAATAGTATGGCTTTTAAGTATTGACAGCATCA
Organism: Lepetodrilus galriftensis; assembly: GCA_032361785.1. Lineage (NCBI taxonomy): Eukaryota > Metazoa > Mollusca > Gastropoda > Lepetellida > Lepetodrilidae > Lepetodrilus > Lepetodrilus galriftensis. The sequence continues at coordinate 10,492 of JAUTBZ010131683.1, forward strand.
TCTCTTCCTAGTCGAATTGTAAATTTAGCGCCTTGAGCAGTATTTTCTGCGCTTATTTGGCCTTTTATATTCTTTTCAATTATGATTTTAGCTATGTATAAACCAAGTCCTGTTCCACCCGATTGCTTTTTGCTGGTAAAGTAAGGATCAAATATTTTTTTAATATTTTCGGGTCGAATACCACCTGCATTATCTTCAATTGTAATTAAAAGGTACTCTTGTCTAGCTTGAATACTTATCTGTATTATCTTGCTTTTAACTTCTCGTATTTTTAAAACCTCAACGGCGTTACCTAGAATGATGATAATAACTTGCATTAATTCACTTTTATTAGAGATGATTGAAAGTTCATCGTCACATTTAAAGCTAACAGCGATATTATAAAAATGGTTTTTCATTAACTCTAGAACATCATCCACCACACTTTTAAGTGTAAAGTGTGTCTGCTCTTTCTCTATTTTAAAGAGATTCCTAAAGTCTTCGATTGTTTGTGACATGTGCTCTGTTAAGGCACTAATCTCATCAATCTTATTTTCTAAGCTTTCCTTGTTGTCAGTTTTTGGCTCTACTGCATTATCCATATTAAGCAAGATTGAATTAATATGCATTAATGGCTGTCGCCACTGGTGAGCAATGGTATCAAGCATTTCGCCCATACTTGCCATACGACATTGGCGTAATAGCATTTGCTCTTGCTCTTCTCTCTGTTGCTTTTCGTGACTCACTTTATCTTTCAATTGGTTGTTTAAGAGTTTAAATTCCAAGGCATCTTTTTCAATTTTTTGTAAAAAAAAGTAAGAGAATGCAGCAAAGACTAAGAATGAGTTAAGGAAGGTAAATAGTGCAATATCTGAAATACCTAAATCATAGTTTGAGATAATAATTTCAATACTAATTAATACCAAGAGCATTAGTATTAGCCCGTATTTTTTCCCCATAAGAACAAAGCTTCCAAAGACCACCAAAAAAAACCAGATCAACCTGAATTCATCGTTAAGTTCGAAAAACAAACCGCTATAAAATAATATCAGCGAACTTAAAAGAACAATGTTAACGGCGACATTATAATTCTGTCTCTTCACTCTTAAGAAAAAAATGACAAAGAAGCAAGAGGCGCCATAAAACAGTAATGTATTTGCAAAAAATAGTGTTATTGGATTAAAGCCATAAAGCGAGGCAACGTAATTTAATAGTGTAAAAACAATAGAAATAACCAACAAAGAGTTCAGTAAAGAAAAACGAAATCTTTGTAGATTCTCATCTTTAGAAAAATGATAACCACTGGTTAAAAAGTTATTAATCAAATGCATACCTTATTAATGATTAAAAAACATGCGTAAAAAATATTACCTCCCTCCCGCATATTCCTTTGACTATACTTAGGAGCACCTTCAAACGATAATACATCGCTAAGCGGAGCCGAATCATAATTATCTTAAGAGACCTGTTTAAGGAGCGGGCAATGATACACCCCCTAGTTTTTATGCTTTTTAGTAAGGTGTACATGTCTTATCAATGCACTCCTCCCCAAGTGAACAAACAAATGCTCCTTTACAGGAACCACCAGGTTTAGAGACAACAGCTCCTGCACCACACTTGCCTTCTGAGCAGCTACTTGTTTTACACTCGCTAAAATTTGAACAAGCCTGCCCAACCTCTTTAGGAGTGGCACATTTTTTTGCATTAAAGTCGCAATATTGATCTGCTGTACAGAGCTCTTTACCACATTCTAGCAAAGGTGGCTCACGGCAACCCCCCATACAAATGGTTCCTGCTGATTTACACTCCATCGATGTATTACAGTCAGCTTGTAGTGCCAGCGAGCCTTCAACAACCTGTTCACAGCCTTTAATAACGGCAGGTTTAGCAAATCCTGCACTCATTGCATCACAAGAAAGTTTTGAGATACCTGCAAAGCAAACTGACTTAAATTTAGGGTTAAAACTAATGAGTTTCTCATTTAATAATTTTGCCCATTTTTTTGGATTATATCTTTTTGTTACCGTACTCACACAAGATTGAACATCCTTAATGTGAGCTATTGCTGCCATTTCTGCAACATCTGGGTGGTTTCCACAAGCAATGAAACGTTTACACATTTCATTAAAATATGCATCACCAAACTGTTCAACAGATTGATTAGCATTAGTGATATTGAAACTTAGTGCAAATAGTAAACCAACTAAATAAACTTTCATTGTAACTCTCCATGTTTTGATTAAGGTTGATTCCCCAAGGACAAGTTTTAATTAATTAAAAAACCTGTATACCCTGCTCGTCAAGGCCCTTTGATTGAATCCAAATACCAAAGGCTTTTCCATTAGTACCAACTTCAATATCGGCAGAATGACTATAATCTGTTTTTGAGCAATACTGATTTATGAATACCCTCCCTAGTTTTTATCTTTTTAGATAATAAAAACTAGGGAGATGTATTTGTATAGTTCTAAGTATGGCAAAAGAGTGTAACCAACCGTGAAAATGGCAAGGTTTTGTGAACTATTTCACAAAAGTAATTATAGGCGGAAGAAGTAGCAGTGACTGCTCCTTGAGGAGAGCCTGTTAAAAGCACTTCCTCATTGATCTGTATTTTTAGCTCATTTTCTATATAAAAGAATAGTTTGAGCTTTAAGTCTGAAGAGTAGTTTCCTTTCCTAGTTGAATCGTGAACATAGCCCCAGAAGCGGTATTTTCTGCAGTTAAGCGCCCTTTAATATTTCTTTCAATAATAATGTCTGCGATATATAAGCCAAGACCAGTACCACCCGATTGTTTTTTGCTTGTGAAGTAGGGATCAAATATTCTCTTAATATTTTTAGCTTTAATCCCGCCCGCATTATCTTCAATCACTATTAAATATTCTTCTGCAGATTCTTGAATGCTTATCTGTATTCGCTTGTTTTTAATTTCACGTATTTTTAAAACCTCAATTGCATTGCTAAAAATGATAATAACAACTTGCATTAATTCGCTTTTATTACCGACGATTGAAAGTTCATCACACCGTTTAAAACTAATATCTATGTCATGAAAGTGGTTTTTCATTAGCTCCAAAACATTATCTACTACGCTTTTTAGTGTAAAACTTGTTTGTTCCTTCTCTATTTTAAAAAGATTTCTAAAGTCCTCGATGGTTTGAGACATATGATCAGTTAAGGAGCTAATTTCATCAACCTTCTTGTCTAAGAATTCCTTATTCTGTTTTCTAGACTCTTTTGCTTCTATTGCGCCATCCATATTGAGCAAGATAGAATTAATATGCATAAGCGGTTGTCGCCACTGATGAGCAATAGTGTCTAGCATTTCGCCCATACTTGCCATGCGATATTGGCGTAATAGCATTTGTTCTTGTTCTTCTCTTTGGTATATTTCTTGGCTAACTTTAGCTTTTAGCTTGTTGTTTAAGAGTTTAAATTCGAACGCATCTTTCTCAATTTTCTCTAAGAAAAAGTAGGAAAAAGCAGCAAAGATAAGAAACGAGCTAAAAAAAGTAAACTGCTCACTTTTTGTAAACCCAAGTTCATATAGTCTAGTAAAGGTGAGGATACTGATAAGTACCAATGACATTAAAATGATGCCATATT
>JAUTBZ010131694.1:0-14075 GCA_032361785.1 Lepetodrilus galriftensis
GAAAGGTTATAGAACCGCTTAGCAACAATGTCGTGTTACAATACATGCGTTCCCTTAAATTTTTCTTTCAGTATATTATAGAGAGTCGTCAGTAATGTTGATAAATGGGACTGGGGAGAGTGTATGTAATGTTATTTTATTTTATTTTATTTTGTGTTCAGTGTCATTGAGTAGCTAGTTCCTATGCACTATATTTATTACTTATTATTATTAATGTCACCCATATGATATTACTATGTTATATTCTTAACAACCATACTTTTTATTAGTCCGTGAAAAATAGAAAATTATTATTCAACATTTAACATGCTGTTTGGTTTTCCATACACATTTGAAAGTGATGAGGAAGCTAATAACATTTCCGATCTGTCATTCACTACAATATAAATTACCTTATTTAGTTATTATTAGATGTGGCATGTGCAGTATTGAAAGTCCAAGTGTGACCTTTGACCTGACCGTTGCAGTGACCCAGGAAATGACCCACATTGTAATACAGCTTGACTTCCTGATTGTCTCCGCCTGCTAGCACAGGGACAAATAATTACCGAATGTGTTAATCATGCTAATTACTAGGATCCGATAACGAGGTGTACCCACATATCGGGGACGCGGGCTACAACTAAGCAGCAACAAGTAGGTGTATCTGTCATTTGTGGTTGTTAAGTTTATTTAACTTTAAGAGACCATTTTGTTCTTGTTATTTACACGCTTTGACTTCAAAATTGAAGTGGTGGTGAATAATAACTCATTGACCGTGAAATTGTATCAGCGTTAATTGATCTCGTTTCAGATATATGTTACATCATCATGAGAAATTAAATCCTCCCATAATTAGAACTTATGGCTTCTGAAAAATGTCGCGATAATTCCTATAATTGTGGGCACACCAAACAGGACATGCGTATATAATACATATCACATTCATACACATCCTGATTTCATGTCGCCCCCTTCCTGTGGGAGAAGGCATGTATTTGAATTCCTCTTTCATACTTCTACTGACGGCTGCCCTGGGGTGCCTAGGTAAACATAGTAAAGAGCTCCTTCAATGCAACTGCTTGCCATCAGCCATGATTAGAAAACTCCGGGATATGGATTTATTTATACCGTATCCTGGAGCACGTATTATGATGGATGTATGTTCGTTCGTTACTGTTCTCGACTTGTGTAAAAGTTAAGTCGTTGAAATATTGGATAAATCGGTAAATGTTGTAAATCTGGCCGGATGTAGCTGAATATCTGTAGCATGATTAGTGAAAATAACATACGCAGTGAAACTATTGTGACTGACAACTGGTAATGATATGTTGCTGACTTGAATTTTTTTTATGGGTACCGCCCTGTAAAATATCTGAAATTATTAATTTTTCGAATTTTCAAAGTTATTTAATTTGTTCTTAAAACTCTTATCATGACATACGCTTTGCACGCTAGTTTAAAAAACTAACCTGCTATTAATAATACATTTCTAATCATCATTGAGTAATAGATATCATTCTGGAGCATGTCTGATTCTACTGCCGTGACGAATATCCCATCATATCCTAGTAGTACTCGCTACACAATATTTCTCTGTAAGACATCATGACGTAGATTTAGTGCGTGGGATTGGGGAAATGTCTTACGAGGTCAGGAAGGTAAAGGTATGTCCCCTAATTAGTCCCAGTCATATCCAGTCTCCGCCCTGTTGCCCCCCAGTGATGGCCAAACACTCAACTATGGGACAGACCATGGTTCAGGCAGTAACAGATTGTGTTTTTGTTCTTATATTTACCATTGCATGTAATGATAAATCTAAAAGAAATAGTTGTGCACAAATTTATCTGATTTGTAATTTTTATTTCCAATATTTACTCCAAACCACACTCGAATAGTCCCTTCTCAATTCCCCAGATCAGCCAACTATTCAACTTTCATTTTAAATAGTATGTGCTAAAAGGCAACTAGAGATGCGTTAAAGAACAGTGTCTGACTAATATATCTGGGAGAGGTTTAACCCTCTCTCTGCTGAAGGCGACTTAAGTTACCTGATCGCATGCAGAAATAGAACACTTTGATTTTATTCAGCAGGGAGGTTAACCCTCTCCATGCAGAAGGCAACTCAGTGGTCGAATTAATAGGGGGCCCGGGGGTCATTTGAAAATCTGCAATGTTAAAGGTATCTGTGTAAATTACAGATTTGACCACCTTTAACATTGGGCCTATGGAGAACAACCCCCTAATTATTTTCATTATTTCGAACACTGCCACTGGAAATGCCCTAGAAATTAGTGCCTGTCATAATTCAGCAGGGAGAGGGTTAAGCTAGTTGTAACTAGCTTGACATGATACATGTGAAATGTGGTCAATGTAAGTATAAGTGGTTGTACACATTAACACATTTACACACAAGCCAAGATAAATACGACTGGTTACTGTGGTTAGCCTATGAAGACCACATCTCACAGTGTTAGTGGTTGGAGACATTCCTAGTCCCGCGGTGACCCTGCGACGCCCCACAGGGAGGGGAGGTAACTAGTGGTAGCTGTCTCAGCTGGCGATGTAATTACATGCGAGTCGGTATCCATGTACTGAGATTAAGAAACTTTTCTGAGTACGATTTCATTAGTTTTGTTCATAAATCTCCATATAAAATCTGAGCTTGAGCATGAAATTGTACTCGGAAAGTTTCCTAATCTCAGGGCCAGGTTTAAATCATGAACTCGTGTGTGTGTAGCAGCCTATAGACAGATATGCAGACACACCGATTTATTTTTAACTTAATTTTTTAATCAAAATATAGACATAGCACAGTTACAGATGATCCTCATTAAAATACCCCTAGCTTCACGCCTGTGGACATGAATTGACTTTTTCAGATATGGTGAATGGAATTTAGAAACGTAATGAGAGTTTTTTGAGAGAGGATATATGCGGGAGATGCAGAAAGATAGATGGTTGGAATTGATGGATAATTAGACAGATGTACATCATTGAGCTACTTTTGAGGCTTTATTTAGATTCCTATTGTCAGTGCTAGAAGAGTTATGATCTATAGTGTAGTGATACTTTCAGTACAACATCCTTTTGATATCCAATTATCCTTTGATTTATCGTGTTGCATTCTGACTGATACGTGGTTTCCTGGTTCAACTTGCATCCTCTTTAAATCGTATTGTTTGATCAAGTCTAGGATAGTGTTCATGCTGGGATGACATCATCATCTGTCAGTCGTGCAATTATCTACCCTATAAATACTGAAGCACATGCTCATGTACATTGTGTGTTCTTAATGGAATCTGTGTTTGCATATTTATTTAGTAATGCTCAATTTAAAGTGGCACTTTAACTTTTAATGCATTGACTTTCGATCTACGTTCAATTCTGTAGCATCTGTTCTAGATGTTTAACAAGCAGTCGTATTGTTTTAGCTTAAAGAATTGGCATTTTTTGTCCATTATCTAACCCTGCATTTGTTGGATCAGTAATACTACCTCTGTGCACAGACTGGGATATTGACGCATTCTATGAGTTGACATAACCCAGTTTTTTCGGGGTTGCATCCATCACATGTACAAGACTGGTGATTGACAAGACCACACTGACAATGATATAACGCCATCAGCAGACAATATGAGCTAAACACGCGCTGCTAATTTTGTAAGCGGGAGTATGCATGGATGTCAGCGGTACGGCTCGCCCTCATAACTGCTCATTAGAAGCATTCCTATTTCGTTTCTAATCAAATCCTAGGCTCTAATGACCGCCAGCAACATGTCAAGTTTAGGATAATTTTGTAACAATGTAGAACATTATTTGGAACCAGTGTTTGGTAAGCTAATCCCCTATTACTGCATCAATTGGAGGCTCCACTTAACCACAATGACCAGTTGTGGATTTAAGCTGACCACGTTCCCTGGGACCCGGAACATGCAGAGATAATTGTACAAATAGAGCTGGCTTGTCAAGTGGTAGGGAGGCTGCAATCAGGTTCTCATGGTCCTATCAAGGACCTATTTAAGGCCATATTAGGGGCTGGGGAGGGCTGCAGCTGTAAAGGACAGATAGGGGTTCATCACCCTTCTTTGACAAGCTGCATCCGGGGTGTAATGACTGCCAACGGAAATAGAAATCTGTGGATGGGGTTTTGTTCACATAAGCACCCATCGATCATGCTAATTCCTTTCCTCATTCAGACCTAATAGCCGGCCATTCCCACCAACACGTGTCACAGTATCGCAAATAGCTCCGGTGATAATTCTCGGGCGAAGGCCAAATTACTAAATTGTTGAAAATAGTTGTTTCCTTTGCTGGTTGGAGTCGGTTGATCTTTTGTTTGCCGATCATTTATATGGCGAGTCTATCCAGTTATGGTCATGCATTAGGCCCCGCTGCCAATGGGCTGGATGGTTGTCCGGCGGAGAGGGAATGCCAGGCCAGAACTTCTCCACATCCTCTGGGGAGTGGGTATCAGCTCAGAGCCATATTAATAGAGCGAGCGGACAGTTGTATTCAGATCGTACTGGTCAGTGTCATAAGTTCCCAGCCATTGTGATGCTAGCTCATGCAATGACTGCAGTGGCTTTGGAGGGCTCTAGGAGCCTGAACAAGATTCACCAAGGTCCGAGCGTGTCTCGCGCATATTGCTGTGGCTCTGAAGTCTGTACGAGGACACACCAAGGCCTGAAAGTGTCCTATGGGTATTGCAGTGCTGCAGAACTAGGAGCCGCACTGCCAGGGAGAGTTAATAGCTGGTGGGTCGCCACCAACCACTGTGCATACTGTATGCTGGTGGGTGAGTCTGGTGGTAGCGCACACTTGTCAGAACGGTGCAGGGGAGAGAGGATGCTGTGGCTCGTTGGGCATGAACATGGAGGTATGTCGTCACGTTATCTCATCTGTCCATTCAACTCGTGTTGCCGGCACTTTTTTCGCGTTGAATCTTGATCATTCATGTAACTTTTGTAAAGGGAGATCAGAGTTTTGAACTTAATTGAGATTATTTTAAAAGAGTTGAGCTGCAGGCTTGTTTACTCGAGACTTTTACCGTCCCAATAATTGGTTAGTTGCATGAACTCCAGATCTATAACTGTACTACAAACTGTTGTACGTTCATATGGTAATATTATTTTATGATTTTTAATTAAAAATGGATATATTCAACTGATATTTTTTTCCCCGGATTGTTTGAAATTTCAACAAATAGAAAACCAGCACAGTGTTTTCATTAATCGCGTATGATAGAAAGTTGTAGCGTGCAGCATGGGTATTGCATTGAGTAGCGTGCGCTGCTAACGCTCGGCCTGTGAATGGTAGACGGGGCTTCATTCAGTGTGATTGCATACGGAAAAGCTTCACATGAATGATGTAAATGATACAGCCGCTCCGTAATGTTCTTGATTTCCTGAATCTGTTCTTTGTATTAAACATGCAGTTGTGTGTGTTCGCCATGTGTGTGTGGTTAAGATATAAACGACTGGGGGTGGGTCACAGTGTTTTGAGTGTCAGTGCAGCTGCCAGAGAGCTCCGTTATTTTCCTGGTCGTATTGGTCCTATTGTCAGATGTAATTGATTTTTCCTCTCCTGCATATAGCAAAAGCACCGCGATGTGTTTTTGGTCAGGCATTGACGACTTTTTGTCACTTGCTGCTTGATGTGCAGGAAATCAGTTGGACTCTACTCCCGGTTTTATCTTACATCATCTTCGTCGTTCGATTTTTTTTTGTGTCTGTGGAAAATGCTGAGCTTTCATATATGGGACTTATTTAGTTGGAATGTAATTATATATATTTCAAATGTAATACCATCATTTCTTTTTGGCAGATTCCAATTTTCGGACTGTGTGACATAACTTGTAAGATTCAACAATTTTGAATGTTGGTAATTTTAAATGTCGGTCTCATTGTGAATTATACCATATTAGTTTGTTTTGAAGATTGCAGGCTGTACTGATTATGATTGTAGTCGAGGGAAAATTTGACTTTGTTGAACTACGTATTATAGCACAATTATGAAAATTTAATCTTTTACTGTGGACGTTTATGTATATCGAGGGACCTGTGTATTGTTTTCCAAGGTTATGTATACCAGTATCTCAACCAAACTGATCTTTCTAGATAGTAACATGGTCATGCAAGATTTGGCCATGCTTATGTACGTATCTCAACCAAACTGACATTTCTAGATGGAGACTTGGTCATGTAAGTTGGCCTTGTGACTTGTAGACAACTTGACCATGCTTATGTACATATCTCAACCAAACTGACGTTTCTAGATGGAGACTTGGTCATGCAAATAATCGCTCAGGCCAACCAGGGTTGCCTCCCTCGTACATGCAGACCACTGTCCGTACCCGAAAGTCCCCAAGGTACCCCAAGTCAATACCGAGCCTGTTCAGTAAATGAATGAGCTTGCAAGTATGGATTATCTGGTTCCCATCTCCCATGATGATCCATTGTGGTGGCAATAATGGACACAAATTCCCCTGTATGATGCCGCAGTGTTTGATGGTATAAGTTGGTATTTGTCAATTATACAGAATATTCCCTTTTACTGTCAGACTGCGGGGATAATGTCCGATATTTGAGCGTCAGTTGGAGGGTCGGCCAATACACATAATGGTTTTGTGGGTAGACTTAGTGCATTAGATTAGTCGGTAGGGGAGATGGATACACCGCCACTGTAATTTGATACATCGGGTTTGAATATTGGGAATAGACCCACAGGAATAGGGCAGGAAGCGTTTTCCTGAGTGGTATTTAGTGTACGACGATCGAGACGCAGTCAAGTGGGCATGGTCATCATAGAGAAGCTGGCATCGTTTTAATAGATGGTAGAGAACCTGGGGCTAATAGATCCGTTGTGTTTTTAGTGGGATGAAGTCAGCAGATCCGAGTATGATGATTTGTTTTAAAAATTATTGATATTCATGGCTGCTGTTTTAATGTTCCTAAATATTCATTGCTCATTTTTTAGTCATTACGCTCCTAGATTCCATTGGGTTTTCGCATAGTGATATATGGTACCATTCACATTGACACTTTTTACAGAATGTTTTATTGAATATATATATTGAATTACGTAAACAGTAGTATCTCATAAGGTCAAAATTGTAACAAAAGACGATGTAGTTAATAGCTCCTCAAGTTCACCAATTATCAATTAATTTGATATATTATTGTGGAAAATCCAAATATTATTACTATTCCATAAATCGTTTTAGCTATTGAATATTGTTTATTGACAATATTAATATTCATAAGTGTTAAAGATATCTGCCAAATCTTTATTGATCTATTTGAATGAATAACGTGTTCTTAAATATTGTCATAATGAAGACACAATATTTACGTATGTGAAAAACGTATTGTTGAAATCTCATTAAGATGTTTAGTTATGTGATAGTTTGCATCAAATGAGAGTCCCATTCTTTCAGGAGTCAACAGCTTTACGTGATGAATTAATTCTACGTCCCCATGCGTGCGTCCTCCAATATTATACATGTGTTGAGAGTCAAGCTTGTCGCCAGAAAATGTTTGAACAATATTTTTTGTTCTAATTGCAAATGTAATGGTTCTCTAGGGGGTTTGGGGCTTGTTTCGAGTTGACGTTTCTTTTGTGATCTTCAAACCTGTTATCTTGTTCTGTTTGCTGGTTGTCGGGGTTGTGAAGGAACTAAGTGAGATGTGCTTCATACAGGACAAATGAGTGCTCCCTATGGTTTTAGAAAATTGGTATTCCGAGTAATGACGGCTCCCTTGTTATGGCGACAAATTGTGGATGCGCGATGGCTTCCATTGAAATTGTACGATTGCAGTATTGTACAGATATGTAGATAATATTCCGTGTTTTTTCCATGCCCTGTCATCTAGGTACAATATGGAGTACAGGATCAAGGATAAGAAATCTATTCGTTTTAAATTATGAATGTTGTTATCACAGAATCTGGAAAGTGGCTCAAAACCCCAAATAAAAAAATATTAAATTCTTGGAATTGTTTTAGAATTCTTTAGGTTTCAGAAATGTTTTGCATAGTTTCATGAATCCCACACCAGGATGTCGACTCATGTAGCAATGTTGTTCATCCTCAATGACATAGGCAATATTTTGGGGATGGGGTGGTATGTGTCGTGAATGTACTGCACTATCTCAGTTTCACAAGATATGAAGATGCAGAAATTATTGTAAATTAAAATGTGTTTGTATTTCGGCCTGTTCCCCATGTATGGTTTCCTATTAATATGTTGTCTCAATACATTACACTGACAACAGATTGAAGTCGTATCTGTACTATCCCCTTTCACAGGGTATATTATTACTGATACTACACGAGGTAGAAACTCGATTGGTGAACTGCAACAACTCTTGGAAGGAACATTCTATCCTTAGATCTTTACTCAACAAAATTAATTAAGGACTGCTAGCCTTTTTTGAAATATAAATTTATCTTTATATTATTTTAACAACAAAGAATTTCCAAACAAATACATATTCTCGAATTTCCAAACAAATACATATTCTCGAAAAAATTAACATAAGTTAGGCAAATTCTTAGTACTGTACTTACAAACTTCTTAGAACTTGCAAAGTTTTGAGAATACAGTGAGTGAGTGAATATGGAGTTTAACGTCGCTGCGGGAATCTTTCACCCATTTGCGACATTTGAGAATACAGGCCCAGATTCTTAAAGCTGAGTTCTGAATGTTTGCAGAACGCTTCCCCACAAAACATCTGCAGGCCCTTACTTTATTTTGTTGAGCATGGAAGTCGACTGATTACATCTGCCAGTTGGAGATCTGAACGCTGCTGAATGAACAGAGGCTTTCCTGCCGGGATTATTCATAAGGAGGAAATTGGGATGTAACAGGATACAAAATCAATTATTCTGACCACACTGCAATGGCTAACTCCGTGTAACTAACGTGGGCAGTTTGACCGTCGCCATGTGTGGCACTGTTACGTTACGTGTGTCGTCACCGCACATGCCACGCCTCCACAGTCACCAAGGTGTGCTGATGACAGGCGCCATCATAAAACACATGTAACACGTAACAGTAACACATATCAGTGGCTGGTGTTGGCCACGTTAAAATACACATTAACTGACAGTCTGTAAAAATGCATGATTAGCCGACTGTCAGCGGGTATTACTCAGCGCTGGTATTGATTAGAGTGGAGTCACTTCATGGAGGTGCTATAGACGACATCAATCTCATGTTGATGGTCTTCATTACTTCATTACTTCATTAACATGCTCAATGATACTGTTGTCATCACAGTAATTCAGGGAACTTTAAAAAGTACTCCTCCAGAATAATGATATAACAAAAACATAAAAGTTCTACTGGCCTGTATGATACCTTTAACATTACATTATGAGAAATGGATTGGGCTGCCGGGCGAGTGTCTAGTTTTAGCTGGTGGTTGTGCAGTGTATCCGTGGTATACTGTTTGGTATAGATTGCAATGTTAACCTACAATTAAATAGTGGTTTACCAACAAATAAATAGTGGTTAATGTATTTAAATCTCAACAAATTTAATTGTTGAAAAGTTGTGATTTTATTAAGTTTGATTATGGCTGCAACATAGGTTATCCAAAGTAGGTTTCATTTGGTCGTTGGGTTTAACATCGTAGAAAAATATATATCACTCTCTTCATTCCCTATGGGGACAGCTAGCCTAGTGAACTCCACAAACCATATACCTGCAGTGGACAACATTCCCATATACTCCATGTATAGTATCCCACATGTATAGTATCCCATATAATATCCCATAAGTATATCCCATATGATATCCCATATGATATCCCATGAACTTAGTTCTATGATTATTACAATATAACATCTAAACTGTTTCCATGTATATTATTAACCATCTCCCTGCTGGTAGACACAGGTCTTTAGGGCATCTCTGGTTGCCTTCCGCATGGTGAGGGTTAAATGTTAACCATTCCATGTCTGACAAAGTGTTTGAAAACCTTTTTCGTTTTGTCTTTCCAGAAATACTGAACTGGGAAGAAGGGATCACGTAACATAACATTGTTGAAGAAGTAACGGAACAGATTGTGGAACAGATTGCGGAACTGATCGCGGAAGAAAATCAGAACTACACAGCCAGGGTTGTCGTCGCCGACTATGCAAGATGGCGACCCTGTCACTCAAGATCAGCGTTATCAGCAACAATGTCGTCAAGACGATGCAGTTCGAACCGTCCACCATTGTGTACGATGCTTGTAGGATTATCCGAGAGCGTGTCGCGGACACTTTACAGGGAAACCGTAAGTTTATTTTATTTTTATACCCAGTAACTTTCAGTTTCATGTCTTATCCTGTGGATATTCTAACATATTTCTATGTCAGTTTCATCCCGTATTATATAAAAATTTATTATGTATTTATATATTTGGGTATGTGAAGATGACATCACTATCTGATTGATAACTTGGGTCACGTTCCTTTAACCTTTCAATCTTTGAAACTCCATTGGTAACTCACCAAATTGTTGTATTAAAGAAAAATCTGAAGGAAAGTAAGAATGCCAGATGTTGAAGGTAATCAACATGATCAACTGAAATACAAAGTACTAAAATACGCATTACTCTTTGCTGTGTATTTAACATTCAGATTTCCTAGCAGTTCTAGTTAAACATCAATTTCTATGTTTTCTCCGTGTCTATCAGCATACCGAATGACCCAGTTGGGAAAAGCCCATTTCGTCCTCGGGCATATTCATATTGGCTTTAATTATCTATTTCCATAAGTTGGGAATGAATCGGGAGCCTTAGATGTGGCGATTGTACCCAGAACACAAGTTTATGTCAAGTTATCTTTCCTCATAAATATTTATTCCAATAAGCTCCATCATTTGAGTCTGTGACTGGGTACTTGTTCCTAGGCTTTTGATGGCTTTCTATATTACACATCTTAATTAGAGATTCCGAACCGGAGGCCCGGGCCTCTGTGGTGTAGGAGCGACGTCCAGCTCGGCATGTTCATTCAGAATTATCCGTTTTAAAAACATCTGTATTCTCGTGCCAGGCTACAGACGTCGTCAGATCCGGGACGATCTATTCAGATACCATTCGTATTCATCGGATGATTTAAAGATAGGTTGTGAAATAATTTTGCGGATATCCATGCATATTTGGTGCGCGCGGGTCTTCAGCCTTACTTGAGCAGATCCCTAGGGGTCCTCTAGCTGTCGGTGCTATCAGCGTGCCAGATAATCCTTCATCGCTGTTCCATGGGTTGATTTACATCGCTGCAGAAATAGACCACTTCCAATACAGCTGGCAGATCCGCAGTGCTGTGCATGAACTTCGTAATCAAATTTTGAAGTCCAGGCATTATTATGTTAGAAATATGGGTATCATCTCGTAAATAAATATTAATAAGCCATGTTTGGAATAAGAATCATGATGACCTGTGGTGGAAAGAAGATAGGGCCCCAAATCATGATAACAGATATTGTTTAATAATTGTTATTGATTGTCAATGTATTGATACGTTGTCTGTCATCAGCTGAATTGGGTGTTTTATGGCTAATTGATGCATTTAAGTCGCACAAATCCAATTCAGTTCAGAATTAACATAAATGTATAACTGTTCTCTGATTGGCTGGATTTATTTCTACTGTTCATCCTGACTTTAGAAAGTCACCAGGATGACCGTTTATTATAATAATGCACGTGTGGATACTGTAGTTTTCCAGGGCTAGGATTTGTATTTCTTTCGATACTTACTCCAAAACACACCCAAGTCCCTTCTCAATTCCCTAAATCGGCCACTATATTCAACATAATAATTATGGGTTTTTTCAAGGTCTAGCAGAGATATGTTTAACCCTCTCCTTGCTGGATTAGGCACAGGCACTGCTGTTTAGGGCAAATAGGTGAAAGATTCCTGCAGCGACGTTGAACTCCATATTCACTCACTCACTGTTTAGGGCATCTCTGGTTGCCTCCAGCATGGAGAAAGTTAATCAGATGTAAGGATGCATCATCTGGGAATATATGATGTCGAGAGGGGTACCCTATGTACAGGAACATGTTTTCACTGGTATGCTGTTTGCTTTCAGCTGCTGACTTTGGGTTGTTTCTGGCTGACGAGGACCCAAAGAAAGGAGTATGGTTGGAGCAGGGTCGAAGCCTGGAGTACTACCTGCTCAGGAACGGGGTGAGTGTTGGAGGATTCAAGCCTGTGTAGTAGGGTGTGGTTTTCCTGGCCCCTGGGGTGGCGCGATTGAGGTTCGTCAGTATGGACAGCATGACATGCACCAGATATTGCAATTTACAAAATTAGGAAGCATCCAGCTACAGTGTCCTATCCAGTGTACATAGGAAGCAGCTTGGACTAAGCCATTGGGTGATCATGGTGATAGGAGATTGCTGAGTGTTGGTCCCTGTAACATGAAGATATGATAGCCGACATGGAAGACTAGCCACATACTGGGATCATCTTACTGGAAACTGCTGTCATTGACTTAGCAGATGTTTCATTGAAATACGAAAATGGATACCACAGAGGATATCCTGATATCAGACTTGTATTCATCAGAATCATTAAATTTCCAAATTTATGTCACTTTTGCTTGTAGTTCACAAATGCGTTAGTTAGATAGTGTTACAGATACCAATACTTATGATTTCATTTTGACCTACATTTGATTGTCATGACACCCCTGTGTGTGTTGCTATGCCTACATTATGCTCCTATATTTATTTGACTATTTGAAGAAATTATTTTTCGAGTCTTTTCAAAATGTTAAGGTTTACATGAGGGGAAGGATGGCAAAAATAAATTGACTACCTTGAAAGCGAAAATTTCAGAGTTGGCTGTAATTGCAAAAGGAGGCCTGTCTGTTGTTGCTATGGTTACATGCACAGCTTCGTTGCTATTAATAGCTATTAAATAGCTATTGTTAATTATTATATATTTTAAGTAATTAATATTTATTTCCATTGCGTTTCAGGACCTGCTGGAGTACAAGAAGAAGCACCGCATCCTGAAGGTGCGGACACTAGATGGCGCTCTCAAGACACTGCAGGTGGACGACAGCCATACCGTGGGGCAGCTCATGATCACCATCTGCACACGCATGAGTACGTAGACCAGCACAACATTAACACGCACGTTATTATTATTTTAATTAAACTCTATATTTCATAACATTTCATTGATGGTAATGCACATTATTGCGTCTTATCGTCAGTATTTGTCCGTGAAAAAAAGTCTTGAAAGTGGCTTTTAAACCCCAAATCAACCAACCAACCAACCAATCGTATTTGTTCTGCCCTATAAAGTCTTCATCGCCTGCATATCTCCTAGCCTTGACAGTCTCACAATGTTATCAACTGTTTCCAGGCATCACAAACCACGAGGAATACTCACTCGTTAGAGACCTCCCTGATGACGAGAAAGAAAAGACCTTGACCTTGAAGAGGGACAAGTCTATCGCCAAGGACCAGAAGAAGCTGGAGGAGATGAAGAAGAAGCTTCACACTGACGATGAAAGTAAGTCTGTCACTGCCGTCGTAAAGGAACTAGAGGTATTTCTTCTTGCATAGGGCATTCCCACAGCGACGTTGAACTCCATATTGACTCGCTCACTATTGCATAGAACAAGGAAAGTTATGGTACAGTTCCCTGTATCTATATATGTAAAGCACTGATCACCATTGCATTCTCTAGCATGGCAATGCTGTTATCATCTTTGGTCTATCAGTACTAGCAGGATGGGTTGTAGCGCAATGGTAGAATGTTTGGACTTCAGGGCCAACGGTCAATGTTCGCGAAAGTTACCTTTCTGACGTGATATTGATAAGATGCGCTGTCTGTAGAGTGGCAATGCAGATATCATCTTTGGTCTGTCAGTACCAGTCGGTGCTTGCAGGTTTACTGCAACATTCAGCACTACAGATGTTACTGGTTTCCTCCCGCCCTAAACTGACAAGTTGTGATATAAGTGAAAGCATCTTGAAAGCGGCTATAAACCCCAAATAAATAAATAAATTTAAGAAAGAAAAGGAAAAAACCCACATAAATGACACATTGTATTGTTACTCCTCAGTGAACTGGCTGGACCACAGTA
>JAUTBZ010131705.1:0-14074 GCA_032361785.1 Lepetodrilus galriftensis
AAGAGAGCTTCGATAAACGATACCCAGGGGGCCTATTCTCGAAACGTTAATTCGAACTTCTTAGCCTAAGAACAGTTCATAGCCATACTATAAGAATCGCTAAGATTGTCTTACGATCGTAAGAACGCTTCGAGAATAGGCCGCCTGACATGCAACTCAAATAGCTCTTACTTGTATAGTCTTGGTAGCTTCTGGTCCTCCAATCTTTGTGAAGAGATCAGTGGACACCCGCCAGTAATGAAGGTCATAGGTCGTGTTAGCTTTGTAGAAGTTCTTGTTTGGTTTACTCCAAGACACTTTCACTTGATTATCACCAGTAACTTCAGCGGCAAAGTTTAATGGCTTTGTTGGCACCAAATCTGCAAGAAGGGACATAAACAATGATACAGTGCTCCCTCGATATAACACTGAAGTTAGGGTCTATGACATGCCACCCGCGTTATAATACCCACATTATATCAACAAATATAATTACCAAAATAAAATAATGTTTAATTTTAATTTTATTTTTAACATGGACCCCGCGTTGTATAAAAATCCATGGTGCATCGAAGGGCGTTATATATCGAGGGAGCACTGTACTACCAAATTTAAGGCAACAATGATATTGGAATTTATTTTTTTATGGTAGTATATATCATTCCATTGGGCAATTGGAAATTATAATAGTCTCAAATGTTAAAAAATATCATCACAGAACTCAGTGTGTTTCTCAACAGCTGTGTTATTAGAACATACATGCAGTGTTCAAAATTACCGCTGGCCCGGGCCATTTCTCCCAATGCTAAAGGTCTCCTAAGAGCCAGTAGAAATTCATGTTTTTTTGTAAACATCTGTTATTTGTATCATTATTATCTCCAGCAAGTTTGAAAGGCAAGTTTCTATCGCTGCATACATGTATAAATACGTTTGCTTACTAAGTTGCCCTACAGTACATCCATTGATGCGCAGAATCCAGCCAATACAGATGCTAGTAATAAAATTCTTCCCTGGACTGTGACCTTGACATATGGGCAGACAACGTTCAGGAACACCCAAAGCCTTACAACATGGCCGATGATCTTGCCCATCTGTAATATAATTCATATGATAATGTGATGACATCATACTTGATACTTTCCACCATTGTGCAACACCTGTCAACTGTACATTTGGTCTTTGTAAGAAAATAAATGTAAAATTTAAATATATTTAACAAAAACAAAAATACCGTAAGTGAACTTTGGAATATTCATGATATTATTTAACAGGATATGAATTGATTATGGAACACATTCCAAAGAATGAGTTAAAATACTAGTAAATAAATCTGAGCCTAGATTACAAAACTCTATTGAGTACAATTTCATACTTCTCAAGTTTTTGTTCATAAATCCCCATATAAAATATGAGATTTATAACAAAATCATACTCAAAAGGTTTCATAATCTCACGTCCATTTCTTAGTTTTGGAAACAAATAAACATGTCTGTGGGTATGAAGGTGAACACCTACCAGTTGCACATGCTAGAATGCTGCCAATGTCGGAGAAACACAAGTCTGTTTGGAGTTTGTCTCGGGGGCGGAAGCCGGAGCAGACGGGCACACAGGTGTCGGTGACGTTGTGACTCCGACAGCACTCTGTCATCAAACACCAGTAGACATACAGTCAAGCTTTGTTTACAACACTCCGTCAATAATTACACTGACTTACAGTTTGGCATGAAATGTTTTGATTATCTTGGTAAATAATTTATGGATTGTCAAACATTTATGGATTGTCAAAAATAAAATGCTTGCACCATAATAAAAAAAGTTCATTATATAGCTATTACTAAATATTACTATGGTATATATATACCTACCACTTTTGTTTGCATAAATCACTCTGCCGGACACATGGGTGGCATTGATCACTGGCGGCGTGAACACTTAACACAGAAACATAGTCTTAACAAAGAGTTATCATACAAGAATCAAATGTTTACATTCAGAAATAAAACATATTAAATGAGTGATATCATTAGGGGTCTAATCCACAGGGCTACAATCAATTGTAAATCTATAAGATTGTGATGGTGACAACCACTCTCATCTAACAATAGGTTTACAATTGATTGTAAAGATAAAATAAGTTTACAGATCCAGACTCAGATCAGCCAAGTATATTTAAAAAGTATTTCAATAGTAGGACATAGCATAACAGATTTGAATTCAATACACATATATTTATAATTTGCATATGTATTCAATTCATAAATTAATTTGACGCAGAAGTAATTTTGGTTTCAGAAAGTGTATATTTATATTGGCGGCACTAAGGACAATCCAATAATAACGCCAATGACGAGGTGATATTAACGCCAATGACGAGGTAATATTAACGCCAATGACGAGGTAACAAGGTCATCCACAGATGCATTGTCTCTGTGTGTTTTGAATAGGGGGCGTCACTAGTGGTGAGATTATTTCATCTGGGGGAGAGTTGTGAAATAGCGCGCTAGACTGTGAGTGCATGGGTTGTCTTCTATCACGTCCGCGCGAAAGTTTATCGACATGACAGTTGGTGATGAAATACGTTGCCAGTCCATTTTGTCGTACAAAAAAGGCTATTTATGGCTTCACATTTGTTTCCCGCTAGCTAATGTCCGATGGAAACATAAATATAGTGGAACGTATCTCTAGATTACACTTAAAATATACCAACATAACCATTAATCAGTTTTGGCAACGCATTTACTACACCTTCGACTAGGTTCCAAACCCCGGAAGTTATCGATAGTCGATAAATATAGATCTATCTTTCGCGCCCTATTGTGACGTCAGTGCAAATGCACAGCAGCTTCACTGTAAAATCTTTTAGATGATGTGCCATTTCTCTTCTTAAATGACTTTAAAATGATATTGGGTGATAAATATAACCTCACCCTCGTGTCTTGGAATATCAAATATATCAACACTCGTCGATGAAAGTTATTAAATGCTCGGCAAAGCCTCGGATTTAATAGCTTTCACGACTCGTGTTCATATATTTGATATTCCAAGACACGATGGTGAGATTCTCTATATACCTGAGGTGTGAACTAGCTGCAGTTCTGTAGCTATAAGATGTCCTGTGTACTATTTTGCTATCTATTTTGACACCTTACAATAGATAGCAAAATAGTAAACGGGACATCTTATAGCTACAGAACTGCAGCTAAGGTGTGAACATGTGTGATTAAACATGTGTGATTATCTTATGTATATTTATATATAATAAACTTAGATGTATGTTTATTTAAGTGCCTTTGGCCTACGGACACACGTTATTTCTACCACTGTTTATTGTTCAATCTAGGACCACAGAATGAGAGAATGCATGAAATTTGGTTCTCGCTAATATTGGCATGTTTAAAAAATAATAATTTAACATAGATATAGCTCACAAATTGAAAATAAATATCCTATTGGAATTAATTTGAAATCAGTGATTCAGTAAAAAAAACAAACACTTATTGTATTGCTATAAACATTAGATGTTTATTCATTAAGCATGATATTTACTTCAACTTGCATTTATTTTCAGGGCTGAAGATGGCAAAGGCGATCAACCATTCCGTGAATGGTTTGGGAAGATTGGGGAATTACGGTCACTCCTCAAGTGCCCCATGCTTGTCATCACTGCCACTGCAAGCAAGTCATCAAGAATTAAACTAAAGAGAAAACTTGCACTGATTGACTCTGTGGATGTAGTGGAATCACCAGACAGAGAAAACATCAAGCTATTCGTGCAGAAAATTAAGTCGTCACTGTCTCTGGAAGATTGTTTTCAATGGCTGTACACCATTATTGAAGAACAGCACATGAATTCACCCAGGCATCTTATTTTCTTCAATTCAATCAAGTCCTGCAGTAGAGCCTATTCAGACTGAATCTGTCAACAGAAGAAATGCAACATGTTCAGATGTTTCACTCATGCAGTCCAGAAGATGTAAAGGAAAGTGTTCGCAATGACATGAAATTGGCAGATGGAACTATTCGCATTCTCTTGGCTTCCAGTGCTGCTGGTATGGGAGTGAACTACAGCAATCTGAATAATGTGGTGCACTTTGGAGTTCCAAGGGATATGGATAGCTTTGTGCAACAACTAGGACGTGCAGGACGGGATGGTTCACAAGCATATCATCTAATGTTATTCAATGGCAGACACATTGGAGAGTTGCGTCCCAAGCTAAAATATGAAGAGATGCGGTCATATGCTGAGAACACTGACAAATGCAGAAGGCAGTTAATACTTGATTGTTATCAAGTCAACTCAAAGTTAACAGTGGCACACCTGTGCTGTGACATTTGTGCTGTATCTTGCAAATGTGGAAGTGCTGATTGTCAAAGTCATATTCTACCTTTCATCGACAATCTTGCAGATGAAGCATGTGAAGTGAGCCATGCAGATAAAGCAGAGGCAGACATGTGGGACTCAAGCATGTCTGGCAGTTCTACGTCTGACTAACTATAACTAGTGCAACACTGACAGAATAACATTGTTATGTACTAGTACATTTGATCATTTTGACAATTTACATTAAACAACATGATCATGGCTGTGTTCACATGAGTTTACTCGCAATTCTTTTCTGCTGTTGAATCCACTGATGTAATTTATCAGCATCTTGACAATTCAGTGGATCTCTGAACTTAGAAAAGGTTTTCCATGATATTGTAGAAATCTTTGACTGGGACATAAGACATTTGGCGATGACTTGTATGTCTTTGGATTTGTCTACAGTGCTTCGTGCCCGTGAACTTCTGACTGTACTAGAAGCCTTCATGACTGTGCTTTTCAACAAGTCAATAGTTTGCGTTGTCATGGCGATGACTTTAGCAGACTGGAAACTTTTGTTTGCACCTTGTGTCATAAGTTGACTTTTCAACTTGTGTACCTGAATTTCCACACTGTTGTCGTTGGGAATGTTTTTGCCTTCGCCACCCTCAAGATTGACAGTCATATTCCAGCGGTATTCAAATGCCTCTCTTGGTGTCAATAAGGCCATGTCATATGCAAGCATTCTCCACAACCATAGTTGATATTTAGTGTGATGAGATGGACCTGCATACAGCATCTCAAGCTTGGCATTTCTCATAGCTCTATTCCCATCACCCATCCTGTATGCATCATACGTGTCGTGGATAAGTAGTGCCATCCTTAGGAAGCTTGGAAGAGGTGAGTCAAAGGTTGGTTTTGACCCAGACTTTTCTGTAAACTCCCATTCATGAGATGTCTTCAGATGGGTAATGAACCGTCCTCTTCGTTTGTACGTTTTCCCACACATTGCACATGTATACACTGAATCATCATGCATTGCCATCAACTTGGCATCATCTTCATCCAATGCTTCCATCCTAGACCGAAGTTTGTCCAAGTGTGAGGTGTCGGTGATCTGTTGAATATACATAATAACTGTGTGTGTATATATATATATATATATATATATATATGTATGTATGTATGTATGTATGTGAGGCAAACTATGCTAATGTGTATCAGTATCCTTTAGAAAATGTCTGTATCGTGAGGATGGGTAAAAGTGAGAGAATTGAGAAAGGTTTGAAGTTAATTATCAGTGCTTTTTATGAGTGTATGTCTAAAAGGTGTTTCCACGATATACGATATCAATTTACAAAACACTCGGGTGAGATTATCTTTTTTAGATATCTTCCTCCGTTTTATATTATTCTTAATATCTACCTGTTTTTTAAACCTTGAGGTAGGTTTTTATATATATATATAATTTTAAAAAAACAACATGTAAATAAACCTACCTCAAGGTTTTCCATAACACGTTGAGCTTCATCCATCAGCCACTGGTACTGTTGGTCTGTAGTCATAAGGGAGAATACTGGCATGGATGATGGGTTGGACTCAAAATCCATTTGATGATTGTCAAGGAATTGCGCAAGGATGCATCCTTCCATGATGTCTTGCACAAAGTTGAAGTGAGATCTGAAAATACATAGTGCAATACATAAATATCTATATGTTTTTCTCGACCAATGTACAATATAATTGAGCGTAGACATAATGGCCAGAATTTCAGGGATGAATGCCCCCCCAACAAAATCTATTTTGAACTGTGAAATGCAAACCTGAAATTGACAGTGACTTTATCTGCTCCTGTTACATCCCTGCGGTTGAGCATGTTCCTCAAATGGTACATACTCGCATCATCTCTGCTGCTTGCTTCCTTGTAGAACAGTTGGTATATTCCCTTGTATAACATAAGAGGAGCACTATTATGTGACTATAATTATTATAATATAATGAGAGCATAAGAAAATGTTAATTCTTAAATCTCCAAATTGGCAAAAGTCAATTAGCAGGATTAATAGCAACCTACACCAAACTTTAAAAAGATTATAGTGAGTTATGTTATCAATGTTTTATTTATCAATTGCAACATAGAAATGGCCAGTACACAATGGCATAGTTTTAGTTGGTTATGTTAGTAAAGAACGAAATTACAAATATAATTCAACACAAAATGCATTACCGTAATTATCCTGTTTATTCGAATAGGAAAAAAAGTAATTAAATGTGTAGCTGATCGAACTTTTAGAAAAATACTAACAGTAATTCTTTTATTATTGTTATTTTCATTAAAATAAAAGAAAATAAAAAGTTGATAAAAATGGTCAATTTTGTATATTACGGTACCAGTATGTAAAAGGTTGAAAAATAAACAATGTCACCAATTAATTTAGGTGTACGAATATTAGGAGGTTAGAATAATTTGGAGAATTACGGTACTTATTGAAGTTAATGAAGCATCAAGGAAACCCACACTCAATAACTTCTTGTTCATGCACTTGTCGCACCTGTAGTGGCATATTTACTAAGAGGGAAATTGAGTATGGGTTTCATTTTTTAGTGCAGTAGTGCATAATAATAAACTTAAATACAAATTTAAACATTTGGAATAATGATTACATCCATGCATGTCATTGTGCCTATTTTAACATGTGCATAATTGGAAAGATCATCTTTGCAAGAGGTAGAACGTCACTAATCGGGTTATGGCATATTATGATATTTCCCAAACAAGACTTTTCTTTTTAAGATATTTTACTAATCTACAAATATTATATTTATTTCTACGGTAATTCTACAGTATTTGCATTGGTGATGAGCCATACAATTTTTGTAGATTTGTTTTGTAGAAAATATTAAACATTTTAAAAAGATTTACTATTGTATACAAATGTAACAAAGATGATCTTTCTACTTTAACAGAACATAATTGACAAGGGTACCTGTGCAATATTATATTGTCATATTGTCACTGCATGTCACAGAACCTGGGCTCCTGGAATCTACATCTAGACATTACATGTCTCAGATAAATGTCTACTGGTACTTAAAATATTCTCATGCAACTTCGCAAACACCAGACTAATTTGCTAATAATACACTTGCGAATATAGTCACATTATAATTATTATGTAATATTAATACACTGTACCCCAAATAAAATATATCATGAGTAACATGAATCTTGTTTTAATTTTCAATGTGTGTGTGTCTGTGTGTATTTGTGTGTTGCTACCTAACAGCAACAGAGATATTACTTGTACGCATCACAGTGTTGGTAAAATAAAAATTGTGTAAACATAAATAAAACTTACAACTCGTGCCAAATGATACTGAGGTCTGACAGTTTATCAGTCCTGTGTTACCAAAACAAAGTTCATTTGTCGGTGTAACCCCTCTGGTCTGTGAATAATGCCTTTCAATGCATCCATTTCTGAAGATGCATTTTGCACAGCTTCTTGAGCACTGAATGCTCTCTCATTCGTGAGTACGTCTCCACCAAAGACTATCCTTTCCTTCACATTTGGTCCTAAAATTACACAAGGCATTTAATACCAATTTACATCAACCATGTTAATAATGAATCCAGAGATCTGATAGAATGTTAGTTCATATAATCAGTGTATATTAAAAGCTTTGCTGCCAGTGGTGAAAAACACTCTTAAGTTTTTATACGTTAAGCCTGGCGCACACGGGCGTCTGCGTCGCGCTTGCGTCGGCGTTAATAGACGCAGACGCGACGCAGACGCAAGCGCTCGTGTGCGCCAAAATCTGCGTTCGATCTGCGCTCGGACTAACACGTGGCACTTTCAAAAAGTCAGCGCTCATAGACGTTGCCATTTTGTTCGAATCACATGTCTCGGGAAAGGCAGCTGATTAGCTCTTCGATAAATCTCGACGCAACGCAAGCGCAGGTTGGCGCACACGCCAGACGCCGCGCTCCTGCGTCAAATATCAAACTCGTTTGACGCAGACCAGACGCAGACGCAACACAGGGGGGTAGCACACGAGTGTCTGCGTCTAGAAATGCTAGAATCCAAACGCAGGCGCAACGCAGGCGCTCGTGTGCGCCAGGCTTAAAGAAAGTGACATGCTGTGATCAGGGTTTCTCCGAACGCGCAATCCTGCGTCCCATAAGTTTGGACGCACTTTATTAATAAAAATTGATAAGTATATCAACATGCGTCCCCGGGACTCTCAAAAATTGAAACCTAAGTGGAACCCTGTGTGATTATAAGTGAAATAATCTTGAAAGTGGACCCATACCCATATTTAAAAAATAAATAAATAAAAGCATGAAGATATCAAAGGAAACTGACAAGCCATGATATTAGTGAAATAATCTTGAAAGTAACTCTAAAGCCCAATTTAAAAAAAAACTAAAATTAAAATGAAATTATAACCCCCCCAAAAAACCATGAAGATATCATAAAAAAAAAACTGACAAGCCATGATAAAAGTGAAATAATCTTGAAAGTGGCTCTAAACCCCAATATTTTTTTTTATATATATATATATATATATACTAATACTAAAATTAAGACAACGCCAGTGGCATCTTCTACAAACTTTGCCTTGTCTGCCGTTGCACGGAGAACTGTTGTTGTTTGCCCAGGAGAGTCAGCTGGCGCACGTGGACGACTTCATGATGACAGAGAAACACCTGAACCAGGCCTATAGACTCCAGCAGGACCTGGACAGCCTCAACAAGCAGCTGGACAGACTGATGACTCACACGTACTCAGACCGCCCAGACGAGCTCCTCATAGCTAAGTATGTGATGTGATGGTGATGGTGATAATAATAATGATGATGACTGTGATGATGATGATGATGATGATGATGGTGGTGGTGTTAACCTTCTCCCTGCTGAATAAAATCAAAGTGTTCTACTTCTGCATGTGATCAGGCAAGTTAACTCGCCTTCAGCTGGGAGAGGGTTAATGAACGTAGATTTAGATACGATTTCTTTAACCAAAGCGGGATAATCAGTATAAACATGTAGCATGCGGACCGCTACAAATGTCATTTACATCCAGTAATCTCAGATATATACGTTGCATTGAATCGGACTTCGTGTTGACCCTAGACTTCAGGTGTTGACCTTTTAACGAGGACGGGGAGACATTCTCCGTGTGTGATCGTACCGAATCTTCGCCCAGATGATCTTAACTTACCAGTGGCTAATTAGCGAAAACAAGATATTTGTATTCACCCCTGGTCTAGCAAAACACAAACACGCTGGACTAGGCCTCAAGAGGGTAGCAAGAGGCAGTATACAAACCAAGAAGGGCGGGAACACCTAATCTCGTCTTCTCTCGCTTCATACGAGATTCTCACCTGGACGTTGACCATGTTTACCCTCCAGAAGCTAAAGAGCTCCTCATGTTGACAATGTTTACCGATGTTAGCCGATGAGTTCCGAACGTTTACTCTCCGCTTAAAGCTGGGGACTAAACACAGGGACAAGACTCCGGCGAACCTATGTGTGACTATGTGGCCCTCTGATCCCCGGGGTCGAGAACGAGGCTGACATCTCGGTCAGAGATGAAAGCGACCCAGGGTGGTATGTCCAGAGATGGCGCGAACGTAACGTTACAAGCGAGAGATTCCGAGATCTTGCTCTCGGATCGTGTAAGCCGGTTGAGTCTACAGTTGTTTACCGGAGACTTACATCTAGTGTGTAGAGCTACTGGTCGAATTAAACTGGGCAAACGGGCGAACATCTGCGGACATCTGCGGACAAACGAGGGACACTTCGAGCGGTCATCGTAGATAGTAAAACCCGCAAGCCGTGAAATGTCGAATGTGCTTGCCCACAAAATACGACAGTCCCTTTAGTTTTTTCGTTTATGTAGGAATAAAGAACAATTTGTTGTTCTCCTAAATCTTATTTCGAGTGATCCTGGCTTAATTAACCTAACGACTAGAAACTAGCTGGGAGGTCTTTATCATTAAATATGTGAGCCCTCGCTAACAGAGGACATGTTGACGAAATACAAAGGGGAAACAAGAGAGAGTGACATCTGTTAATTCAAATACATATCTCCGATACCATAGATAAAGACGTATGTCTGCGACACCAATGACTGAGACAGATATCTGAGATACCGTTATACTGTCAAGTTAGCATTCGGCCGTTAGGAAAACCGTATCTATTGACTAATTAGGACGGATGTAAGAAGGGAAACGGTGCGTATAGAAACAGAGGCGACACGTGACATCGACATGCATGGCGACTGATATGCGATATCGACATGTCTATTGGTCAGTTGACGGACACGTGACAGCTGACAGGGGGCGCTGCTTTGTTTCGCCTTCCTTCCGCTTATTTACTTTAAGACTCGCTTTCAATGATATCTTAAGATCAGCAATCCAACACCTATATCATTAATAGATATATCAGATACAGACGGACAATTGTGTGTCTAAGTTAATGACCAATGCTCTACAATAGACGGCTTATGCTCTTACTGCAGAAAGCAGAGCCCTTGAATCAGCGTTTCACCACTCATGCAATCTAACGAGGTTCAAATCCAATGTTTGTGGCTACAACTCGCCGTATCAATGTAAATCCTATTAATTCGTAGCCTCATAGTCTCAGGAAACTGTCGTAGAATGATAGAGGAGACATGGTGATCGCAGACGTCGTCTGCTTGACTCGACCTGCCCCCTAGCGGACGATTATGGCGTTAATGCTACCACGCCCCGTATTAGTCGCTTAGAGCATTATTGCTACCACGTCTCCTATTTGTCTATTAGAGAAGGACCCCAGTCGGAGGTTGGTCTGGACTGGTTCCACTGGCGCGCGTCCTCGGGCGGATGATAGAATACAGTGAATGATGGAAACAGCGATGCAATCTAGTTGCCGACACAAATCACGTGACTCTAAAATGCCAGCCGACAGTCAGTAGGTACACAACGCAACACAACATTCCTGGGCATTTATTAAATACAATGTACTGGTGCAGACAAGCAGAGACGTATATTTTTTACGCGTTTCCAGGCGCTACCTATAAAAATATATACATAAAAATCAACATGCAAACATACAGCCAATCGTTCAGACATTTACGAGTGACCATAAAACAGTAGGGATCTATGCGTACGTAACATAATGCAATACTTTCTCTATATCTGAACATAATGCGATACTTTCTCTATATCTGAACATAATGCAATACTTTCTCTATATCTGAACATAATGCGATACTTTCTCTATATCTGAACATAATGAAATACTTTCTCTATATCTGAACATAATGAAATACTTTCTCTATATCTGAACATAATGCGATACTTTCTCTATATCTGAACATAATGCGATACTTTCTCTATATCTGAACATACGTGGATGCGAACCAACGCACACATATACATAATCACACGTTTTTATTAATAAGCTTAAATCTAGTAATTGAAATTAATGCCAAAAATATGCCATTGATCATACAAAAAAATAACTCATTCACAATGCCAAATACGGTGTCATTCATCATGCTAACGCTATGTCACTCACCATGCTAAAACTATGTAATTCACCATTCAAAACACCATGACATATACTATGCTAAATTTATGTCATTCACTATGCTAAAACTATGTCATTCCTATTTCATTCACTAAGCTAAAAAACTATGCCATTCACCATGCCCAAAACGATGTCATGCCAAATGAAAACGTCTAACACTGAACAAATCAAACACTGTCATTCATCATGCTAACCTTAGGCCTGTTCAGGAGTACACGCGTGAAATCGCCTTGGAAACCTTCATCCTTCATATGTGACGTCACACGATAACACCTAGCCCTTCTGAACAGGAGCCCGTTGCACGACGCTCTTGTAGTGCTACAATAGTTGTAACTGGGTTCCCGCCACAATATAAAGCGTTAACGTTACAATAGTTTTAGCCTACAAGAGCGTCGTGCAACGGGCACCAGGCCTCTAATGTCACTCACCATGCTAAAACTATGTCATTCCTATGTCATTCACTGTGCTAAAATTATGTCATTCACTATGCTAAACATTTGTATGTCATTCACCATGCCAAAAAACGATGTCATGCCAAATGAAAACGTCTATGGTTATCCATGACTACGGGTCGTTCAACGACTTAAAAGCTCTGTTATAATCTAATATTACAAGAAGCCGCTATCTAACATTTGGTAGGAATGTCTGTCGTTGAGACACAGGTATACTAGAATTGCAAGTTTGGCCAATCTTCCGGATATTTACAATTTCATGCTGTATGTATCAAGATGTCATCTCGCCAGCCAGCGTCCCTGCTTAGAACGATAGAAGGAAGCATATATGTTTCCCCGTTAAATTTACCTACGTAATGTGCCCATTTGTTATTCAGATAGCATCTTCTATGACGCATCTATGATCTAAATCATAACTCATTTCCACTCAAATCGAAAATAAGAATACTAGGGTAATTCAATTAAAGATTCTTGAAGTCTTGTATTGTATAATATCTTCAAATACTCGGCCGTGTTACCGTCTCTTATCTTTCTCCGATGAGTTGCGCATTCAAACAGAAAGTACAGTAATGTAAGCTTCTGCGAGATTATGCTGTTGAGATAATGTCGTGGCGTGCTGAAACATCAGATAATCTCCTGTTGTGAGTAGACGGCTACCAGTTGTTAGCAGGCGCTTGTTACGCCTCATGTTACGTGTGTTACGCTGTAAGTTACGCCTGTCGCGTCAAAGTCTCGTCAACTCTCGCAGTTGATGTCATATAAGTGTCCGCATCTTGTGTTGCACGCCAGTCATTGACCAACCCGTTGGATGAATGATGCGTTCTGTTGCACGTGACTAACCATGTGACTGACCACGTGATTAGATGACTGATACTTTCTGTTGCATGCGCTGTCTCCGACTCAAGTTATCACGAAGTTATCCATTGTTTTCAACCAATGACGCTTGGCGTAACTCTCCCTGACAGGTCACTTCCGGTTATCCAAGATGGCGTCCGTGCCGCGTGTTCATTCATTAGTCGTGTACAACAGTTATATTACCTGGTTCAACACAGCTGGTGAGCGTAGAAATCGTAGACATTCGTCATTCCTTCGCGAGTTCTAGAGTTACTTCCCCCTGTTTGAAAGATATAGCAATATGTCACCAGCGTTGTCTGCATTAGTCCTAGGTTCGCGCTCGTGTTGGAAGTTGATAGTAATGGAGTACTAGCTGCTCGTTAAGATGAACAGAAAAATATACAAAGATTATTTGACGGATCTATTGTACCGCAGGCCGACAATGGCGAGCTTGTCCAGGTCCGTGACGATGTATTTGAGCACGTGCCTGTTGAATGACCCGGCCAATTACCCGGATGGACGTTGCGCTTCCGGGTCAATAAAGAAGTCCATTTATCGTCAGATAAACACACACGGACAGAATACCGGAGATAGTTTATTGTACTCGCAACACGCAGGACAGGGGTGGTTTATACACAGTTGAAGGTAGAGACTAATATAAGAACACATTGGTCAAAAATAACTAACCCAAGGACAGAGATGCTATGACAAATAATAGATAGCAAATATTGTGTGTGCCCACATAACAGTATATTAATACAACAGCACATTGGGCAAAATAGATCAAACACAGGGATGATGCATTACATGAAATATTAAACAACATAGTTTCTACAAAAATCTCAGGACTAATGTGGTGTTCCATTGACAGTCTTGGACGCACATTCTGGACAGGGGGCTGCTCCTTTCTAGCTGTTCTGTCTGTACTTT
>JAUTBZ010131716.1:0-14074 GCA_032361785.1 Lepetodrilus galriftensis
GTGTGTGTGTGTGTGTGTGTGTGTGTGTGTGTGTGTGTGTGTGTGTGTGTTATCAATAACGCGTTAATATTATACTAATACTACTACTAATGATAATAAAGAAATGTAATAGTAATAATAAAAATTAATAATGATAATGATAATAATAATAACAACAACAACAACAACCTTGACTTAGCAAATGTATAATCTAGTATCTATATTATTTGTTGGGGAGCGGTATTGAAATAAGCTGTACAGCCGGTTTACCAATCCTCATTCTATGCTGAATACAAATATGTTTAAATCATAACGTCAGACGTACCGCTGGGATTTTGCCGAAGTTGGAGTACGCTGTGCGAGGACCCGGATATTCAATGTCACACCTGATGACGTGTCTCGCCCAGCGTTCTAGATCACTGCTCCAAGCCTGGAATGCAAACAGAATGAATAAAACATTTTTTTATGTTTTAACCCATTACTGTTATTAAAGATTCCGCAACGGCATTGAAGCTCCTAGTTCATCTGCCTCGCTGTGAGATGATTCCATGAGTAATCTCACATCATCAATTAAAATCCACATTAATATATATATAGATATATAGATAGTATAATATGTTATTATTAAGTATTTAAAGTGCTGTGGACCAATACATATACGTATAAACCGTATAATTATGGGACAGGAAACCAGTTTAACTAATTAAGCGGCTTGCTCAGCCCTGTGCTGATCGAACGCACCCCTGATGACCGCTTCATATAATACGTACCACTTCGCCACATGATTCTGTGTGTCTCAATGTGTTGGTTACCCTTAATATAGCATGAACTTCAGTTGTTGTGATGGTAGCTGAAAGTAAAAGTCAGAAACATTGGTATCAGCCAATATTTTAAAATCGTAATTTTGTTCACTTTGATGTCATATTTAATCATTTGGACTCTTTACATGCTGGGCATTTGCTGTTTATATTATGCTTAGCTTAGGTTTCATATTGAATAAACTTCCCATCTTACTCTCCATCTTTATTTGTTCTCTATTTTTACTCTCTCTCTCTCTCTCATACTGTCGGCCACTCTCATTTCCTCTCTCATTTTCCTCTCTAATTCTCTTTCACGCTCTCTTTCTTCCTCTCGTCCCGCATCTCTACGTATATACATCTATCTATCTTTAAAATACAGTTGCTCTTTTTATCCATTGAATATCGCTCCATTATTTTTCAGAAATGGACAGCTATCGCTCCATTATCTTACTTGGACATTCCCCTCCACCTCTATATATATTTAAATCTCTAAATATATAAATCTCTCTTTAAATTTATCTCTTTATCTCGTACTCACGGAAACACATAGAGGGTATGGCTGCGGGGTTTTCTGGTCGTGGAATCCTAGCAGGAACAGTGTTCACTACTGACGGTTTTGGCGCCGTTTCTGGACCGTGTCGTATGTTCTGTAGAACGGCCTGCTGTCCTGCTAGTCGAGTCTGTGGAATCCTGACAGGGACATTGTTCACTACTGGAGACTTTGGTGCTGACCCCCGTCCGTATGCGTTTCGTAGAATGGCCGGATTTCCTCCTTGAGCAGTTTGTGGACGTACGTTTGCCCCTCTGTATATTTCCACAGCTGGTTTGACCTCCACGACAGCTGGTCTGACCTCCACGGCAGCTGTATCGAAGAATGAAATATGAAATGTTTTTACCATTCTTTAAAAGCATGGATATCACGCAGTGTTACAGACATCTAGAGCGTATTCGTTTCAGTTTTTGGACCAACCCTAGGGCGACGGTCGCGTGATGAAATGCGGGTATTCGTGCCATCATGAGTGTTAGGTCATTGGCTAATTTCCGTCACCCTAGGGTTGGTCGACGGATGAAACGAATATGTAGGCCGAAATATTGGGACAATATAGGGATGGTAATACGACAATGTATATATACAATACAAGGACTGATATAATGTTATGCATGTAATATATAAAGTAAGAAATCAAATATGTTACGTGGTCAATTAACTCCTTTTTTAAAAATATTTGTGATCTAATTTATTTTTACATAAGTTTTTAGTCATTGCTGACAGTATTTTAAAATGTTTTAGGACATACTATATTCAATTTATCCATATGTATTTATTCTTGAAGGCATACAATCCACGGCTTGTTGACATATTTGACCTAATAAACGTATTTTACCTGAAAATGTGTACATTTGATTTGTCTACACAAGTATACTGGGAAACAAACTACATTTCCGCATATCTCAATGGTTTTCAATATTTTCATATTATATATTATTTTTATCTCGCGTTTTGTAATACTGGTAGGTGGAAGTAAAAGAAACATTTGAACATATTGAAAACGCCGGACATGCAGATTTTTTCTCTCTCACTTTTTACCCGATATGCGTGTTTACATAAATTCAATGACATACTTTCAGGTAAAATACGTTTGACCATGAAATCTTTCAATAAACCGTGATTTTATGCCTTTAAGGTTGATTTGTGGATTAGCAAGCAATATTGCTCGTATAAGTTTGCTTACATCCGGGAACGCACAGGCCGCCCATGCATTCCATGCCCATTGGACACATGGAGCAGGCCACGCCCACATTGGAGTACGGGAAGTCATGCATTATGTCCCCTCTGGAAATACACAGCGGAAAATTAAAAATATATTAATAGTCACATAAATACATATGTTGATGTTATAATAATAATAATTATTCATATTATGTAATGCGTTCTATACAAACATATATACTGTGACAACACAACTGTTTGTAATATTTTGAAATTAATTTTTAATGAATTAAGTTAATAATTGGAATTCCAGAGGCCGTATGCATAAACAAGGACTACCATACTCGGACTAGCTAGTCTGGTGTTAATACGGTACTAGTGTTGAGGACGACGGTGAGAAATACATAGGTGTACAATATAAATTATAGAATTCGTTTTCTCTTATAACGTAACATGGGGACGAAATTCAAGTGGACTAAACTTGTCACTAATTCGATAGAAATAAAGAAATGAGGCTGTAAGCGATAAAGTCCTGTGGTTGTGAGGCGAACATTTTTATGTTCTAAGTTTCACCTAAATGACAAGATGCTTTGTGAAAAACGATGACATTATGTGTCCTGTTATTGTGTCCCGGGTACGTGTTCTTTGACCTTGTGGGTATTATACCCCTGTAAACCGTGGGTGTCATGATAACACGAGATATAGGGGCTTAAAGCTAATACTTAAACTATAGTCTTGTCATCTGTGAAGCAATTGATAGCATTTCCTCCTTACAAATTGTTATGTTAAACGTTAGTTTGTGATAGAGCTATCTCCCGAAGGCAGCCGTATTTGCTACTTGGTCGGAACAGTATCTCATCGTGTGTAACATATGGGATACTATGCCACCCACTTATGTTACCGTATAGCAGAGTGGTATACCCGGTGGGATAACATGGTCATGTGAAAGGTAACCTTGTAGCGCTGGAAACGGCAGCTTGGGTTGTATACTCCGCAGTGAGTTGAGAATGAATACCGAGTGCACACTGATCCATTGACCGGGGATAATAATTTGGCGTTTTCAGAATGCCCTAGAGGGGTGGACATGGCGCATTATTATTATTAATATTATTATTAGTATCCAATAAGACAAGTTACTAGTATATTAGACTTCAATGCCTGACAATGGATGAGGAATATGCAGACCAATAAAAATAATAAATTCTAAAGGTATGTATAAACGTTCGACACCGGTAGTATATTAAGACTCGAGTTTACTCATTTCTAAACTAGCAAACAATGTTTGTTAAGTATTGAACATACACACTTAAACAACAATTTAGAAGGAAGAAATATGGTTTATTTCTTCACAGATGACAAAACTACCGTTTAACAATCTTATAGCAGTAGCCGATTACAACCGTTAAAATAGTTCCTAATTATAAAAATAAATGTAAATAAATCTTTTTTTTAGTAACTGATCTAGTAAAAACCCTGTGACACTACTTCAACATATTAAAAAAATGTTTGGGTTTAAATGCTAATTTCCGTAAATTAAATGTTCGTTTGATACGAATGATAATTTTGATATCGTATTAATGAAAAGTAAAGTTATCAGTGTAAGTGTAATGTATTACCGTGGTGCGTAGAAGCATGCTACCAGGGTCTTGTGGTACAGGATACCAGTGGCCTTCAACACTGGACATCTGTTCATGGCACAGCCAACTTTGTTGGTCGATGCCCATATCATCTAGAGAAGGAAAGTAGTGGCGTAATTTAGCATGGTAGTCAAACACATCGTAGTAACTCATAGCATATCATAGTCCTTGTCAAAGACATTTCATAGCATTTTATTTTCCATTTTTAATTATTTGGGAATCTGACGAATTTATAAAGCTTCTTCCATGTCTTAATTTAAAAAAAAAAAAAATTCTCAAGATAATTTCGTCACATTTATCCATGTTGTAGCTCACCTGGACGTATGAGCACGAACTGCCGCAGTTAGACCCATACTTGTAGTAGTTTGCTTCAGCATTCCATCTCTTAAGGGTCTTCCCTATCATTCTGTAGATATCTAGCCAGCTGGATATTTTCTTATGACCGTAGTATAGGTTCTGACCGCACGTTGAAATGTACGATGGCGCCCTTCTGTATCGACAGTATTGCACCCAGGTTTCAGCCTGATCCTGCAGACTCTTGTCCCACTCCTGAAACAGAGGACACCCCAGATATTGACTAGGACATAACCATTGGTGTTATCTTATAGTAATAGTAGTAGTAGTAGTAGTAGTAGTAGTATTAATAGTAGTAGTAGCAGTAGTAGTAGTAGTAGCAGTAGTAGTAGTAGTAGTAATAGTAGTAGTAGTAGTAGTAGTAGTAGTAGTAATAGTAGTAACTGAACACTGCACATAAATGTGATCGTAAGAGATTTATAGGTTGTGTAATGGTCTGGGTGAAAATGACATCTGGTCAAACATCTCACTCATAGACAACATAAACCTTTTACAAATAAAGAGCATTTCAATTACAATTTCATTTCATTTCATTTTATTTCTTGTAATACAAAGCAGCCGTGTATATCATAACAATACATGCAGTGTAGACCATTACGACACATGCAGTGTAGACCATAACGACACATGCAGTCTATATTACCGGAAATGACAACTGATCAGACCAGATTTCGCATTCTATAGTTAACTGGCCTCTGCACACTTCTTACAGCACTAAGGCTTGCCAGAGCAATACATGACAACTCTGATCTCGTCACTTAATCCAACCATATTTTTTTCTCCTCCAAACATGCCCTCGTAACAGTCAATCCCCCCCAATATGATCATCGTCTGTCGTCATTATTCTGGGGTAACAATATGTGATAGGCGTCTGGCAGCGTTCATTCATACACTGACGCCGACAGCGTTATCTGAGGTTGTATTTGACAAGAGACAGGCACATCGGGTCAGTAGTAGATACTGAAGATATCAGACACGAGGACACACAGTCGTGCATGTGCAAATGTCAATAGTAAATGTGCTACTTCACGGTAATTAATCACACATTGACTGACTCGCCAGGTTAGAGTATAAAACGCTGACGAGATCTGTGCGTCGTGTCATAATCATATTCCAGCAAAGAATCATTATATGTCTGGTTATGGGGATCACATTCTCAACAATGGTGTCATTGTTTTAATTTCTATTATTAATAGTAGTAGTAGTGGTAGTAGTAGTAGTAGTAGTAGTAGTAGTAGTAGTAGTAGTAGTAGTAGTAGTAGTAGTAGTAGTAGTAGTAGTAGTAGACTTACATAGCGCAATTGCTTCGACGTACCAGAACATCCTCGTAGATATATTGTATAAAGTAATACCTAACCATTATACTACTAGCGTCTTTGATCCTATGAGCACATAGGCCTACTGCTATAATTGACTCATTAAGGAATAGTGTATACTGCTTAATACCCAATCTAGCAAGTTTTCATAATGATATGTCATTGATTACAATGGAACATATTGTAAATGATTTATACGTCTTGAATATTACGGTGAAATTGAACAGTGATTTCACGGTGCTTTGCGGTTGATGAACGATGCAAACGATGACGAGGACAAGGACATACGTGACGATAACGATAACAATGTTCATTTGACAACATTAACCAAAACTATTGTGGAACATGATATTTGCGTTTTGAGATTACATTTTGCGTGCAACATGAAAGGAGATTACAAAGGCACATGCTGTGACAATATCAAATCATTATAATTACACGATCAACCAATATTAATTATTAGTAAGCTTGTTAATCGATTATATTTCTTCCCTTAAAATCATTAAAAGATAAATACATAAATCGATTTATCATATCGATAGCCGTTTTCAACAGCAATCGTAATGCAATAGTTGTTTCAAGCATAGTAACATCCATCAAAATTATTATCATCATGTTAATTCAATGTTAAATTATGCAACATTCCACGCACAAAATCATACAACTATATTTCGTTCATTGTTGTCAGAATGAACGCATATTAACGAACAAATCCGATTATATATATTAATCGGAAATTCTGTATTCGTCGGTCTTGAGTCCGATCATTGAATTAACTATTACTACCGACTAGTACTTGCTAGGACGGAAGCAATGGAAATATACTCAACAAAATTAATTAAGGGCCAATTGTCTTTTTGGACATATGCATGTATCGTTGTGTTATGCTAACAACGTAGAATTTCCAGATATCTATATAAGCCTCCAAGTAATTGTCAAGAACCCATAGATGTATTTGAATAACAACTGATTCATCAAGTTTAGTACCGAAATTTGGTAGGAAGCCACCTTCAAAATATTTGCTGGTCCTTTATTTATTTTGTTGAGTATATTTATTGTACATATTCTCAGTGGGCTATATTATTATTACGGTCATGTATGCTTATGGTCTAAATTCATGTAAATCAAAACAATTGCACGGTAAAGGAACTATGGAACACCCTTTACGGATCCTTCCAGGATCCTAGTAGGACACCTGTGCATCCGGTGTCCTGAATGTTTCTTGTGCAGGACACCCAACTGCCGTATGTCGATATCATCATGACAGTTGGGCGCCCTGTATAGTACACCTCATGGATCTCCGATCTTAGACACTTGTTAGTTGTTACTGTGTTCTGAAGCACTGTTAGTCTTGTTACTACAGACTGAGTGCACAATTTACTAATAGCTCTTTCATCTCATTTATGGCGAATGACTCCAAAATAGTTTTTTCTATGTCCGCCTATACCAGCTTAAAGTGGCAAGATTATCTTTGCATGAAATATTACAGTGTATTCTAAAATATTTTAAATTTATCTACGTACTATTACTAGTGGAAATCAGTATGAACGACATAGATCTGAATGAAGCTGTATCCCCGTTGACAACAGTGCTCCTTTCCAAATATAAAAACAGGTTTTTATGTTTTAAAAGCATATTATCAGATTAAGTTGTCGTTTTGGGACCGAATTGGAGATTTAAATGCATATTACATGTATCAATAAAGCTACATTATTACTAAATATATTAATAAACATTAAAATAGTGTTAACTAGTGGACTAAGTAATTGGTGGTATACAATGCTTGTGTAGTAAAAAAAAATGTATATATGTTCAGGTCAACTTTTGCTAGGCCACTATCAGCTAACTATAGTCAAGGATTTGTGATAGTATGATAAATATAAATTGACATGCGTTGTTTTTGTTGTGGTTTTTTTTCTCCGCAGAGCACCATTTTGTTTTGAACACAAATGCTTACGATACTGAGAATGAATTAACGCCTGAAACTAATGCACTCGTCATAAATGTGCTTACCATTGTCATAAATTCTGAAGAAAAAGTGTTTATCTCGGAAACATACTGGTTAGGGACCTATTATCGCCCAGTAGGCATACCCATTATCGCCCCCACCCCGCTGTAGCGCTTCCGCCTTCGTGATTGATTTGGATTAATGCATATTTTAATTAACACCAATTAGCTTCAAAACTTGCATAACAGTGAAAATGACATATCGGGAGGTTGATCACGTGACTAAACAATACGTTACTTGTTAATAGTTATCCGTCAGCCATAATGTCCGTTCACGCAGTAATGGCGTAGCACCATTTCCCTCAATTTCTACAGTATTTTATGTTTTCTACACGATGTACAAAAATATCGCTCTCTTAGTATGTCATTGAGATCGCTTGAAACTGTCAAAAGTACATCATTAGGAAAATCAAACGGTGTGTTTTTATAATATGTGCGTTAAACTTTGTACATCCAGGCATGCGTTAGGTATAGTTTATATATTAGTAAATACTAATTTAAAATTAAATAATTTCACCAGAAAATTAAGCACCCCATCCTGCCTTGGGGGACGATAATACGTCCTGTTGCATAAACATTTCTATTTTCACCCTGTTTTCTGCCGACGCTAGCGCTATAACCGAAGCGGCGCCGATAACAGTTAAAATAATTATTATTTTTAAAAAGTTACTTTGAATACACCATAAGGTCACATTATAGCAATACATGTGCCATAGTAAGTATAATGAAGTTGATGTACATATTAAGAATAATTTCCAGGAAAACGTTCATATTTTAGGCGAGTGAGTGAATATGGAGTTTATATTAACGTCGCTGCGGGAATCTTTCACCCATTTGCGACGATATATTTTAGGCGACAATAGGTCGGTAACCAGTAGCTATATTAGAATATAATTATGTACATAGTAAGTCCGTTGATAACCTTTGACCTATAGACAGATTATATTGCCACTTTAAGCATGTATATCCGGTCAAAGATTCCCAAGATATTATATAACCATTAGATCCGATGTATATCTAATAACTGACAATGAATATTCTTGAAGATGTACATGCCAATCGAACAGATTCTGGCTTGCAAGACGCGAATTCTGAATAGACTATTGATTCTGTAGTTATCTGCCAATTCATTAATTTCCTAAGCTAATGTAAATGAACGTGTCCTTTACATATATAGTATATTTACTATATCAGCGAAATGCATTTGATCTAATGTCATAATATACTTACCCTTTTGAAGTGCAGAGTTTAGACTCTCAAAGAAAGTCTTCATCTCGTTGATCTGACTTATGGATGTGTTATAGTAGTCGTTCAGGATGCTGGTGAATTGCGACTCCATGGGACCAAGAATGGTTTTGCCACACTGAATAGCCTGATCCAGTTCCACCTTTGCCGTTGAGCTGAAGTACGTTATGGCCGCTTGAATGTCCGTCTGTACCGAGGAAATAATCTCAGATTTGCTTTTTCCCATTAAGTCCGAGTAGGCCGAGCAGTTTAGTGGGCTACCTGTGTCTGGACCAACGCTCGCAGTAGCCGTCACGGAAACACCATTGATGTCAATGGTTGGCAGTGCTCTGTCCGGTACTGTTATGTTGGCTATTTCACCACCAATTTCAGTCACAGTCATTGCGGCACACAACAGCTTGTTATAAGCTTCAAACTGGGCTAATAAATTAATTCCTCGCGTGTTGAAACATCCGTAGAAGCCGGTGTAGTCGATAACGAAGACAGAAGATGACGCCACTGTGCCGCTGACCGACGAGGGGGAGATATAAACTGAAGTCGAAACGTCAGGAGTAGAAGCTACGACAACGACGACAGTGGCGGTTGATGGTACGAGAGATGCGGTCGGTGTTTTTGAAATGATTTGAGTAACGCTGTCAATTGATGGTACGAGTGATTCCGACAGCGTTTCTGAAACGCTAGGATCAACGGAAACCTCTGCTGAACTCCCTGTCGGTAGGACTGTAGTTGCTGCTACACTTGCTGCTCCACTTGTTGTGACACTTGCTGTGACACTTGCTGTGACACTTGCTGTGACACTTGCTGTGACACTTGTTGTGACACTTGCTGTGACACTTGCTGTGACACTTGCTGTGACACTTGTTGTGACCGAGACTGTAGGTGTGATGGCTGCAGTAGTCATAGTTCCCGCCGGCATCCCAGTAGACAAGGAATCGTAGATGACGCCACTAGTAGGTGTGATGGCTGCAGTAGTCATAATTCCCGCCGGCATCCCGGTAGACACGGAATCGTAGATGCCGCCACTAGTAGGTGTGATGGCTGCAGTAGTCATAATTCCCGCCGGCATCCCAGTAGACACGGAATCGTAGATGACGCCACTAGTAGGTGTGATGGACATCTCAGCAGAGGAGCTTACAACGACACCCACTGAGATTGAATCGTAGAGGCTTGAACTCGGGGCGACATCCTGAACGGCCGTGGCGGCGACAGATGCGCTAACCGAAACATAGCTATCTGTAGCTGTCATGTCCGTAAAGGTATCCGGCATGGATTCAACAATGGTTGTATAGTCTACTGAAAGTGTTTCCATAAAACTATCCGTCATAGTTAGTGAATCATCCCATATTGAACTATCATCCAGCAGTGTTGTCATTTCGCTGACGGTATCGGTCACTGTAACTGACTGCGTAGTCCTTTGAATATTGCTAATAACAAGCAGTAAGACTGTCAGCTGAACCAGGGCACTGTTCATGTTAGCTACGCGAAACCACATGGCAACTGTAATCCCCATGTTCTTGATCCAAAACAATGGATTGCGTCAATTGAATTTGTCCTATGTATATATCTACAGAGTATAAAAATATAAATGTACAAATATGACTTACGTAGTGTGAGATCACATTATTCGTTTTCTTCGTCTGGTATACTGTTTCCCTTTGACTTCGAGATATGCTTCCACACCTTATATACTGTTTAACTCCTTGGACAAATTCGTTAATTTTAAACAGAAGAAAATATGTCGCTATAGAATCCGCGTATATTAAATCATTCAACTCGTTGATTGAATACAGAATTCCGAAAGATCCACGTAGAAACGTTTTGCGCGCACGGATGCTTCTTTCTAGACTGAATCCAGCCTGTACCAGTAAGCTCCGTCAGAAGCATCACAACACTGTCCCTAGAAACCGACAACACGGGTGTGTGTATTTGCGTGCAGATAGTAACTACTCAACACCAGGATCCAGACTTAATTGTGCCTATAGGAGGTTTGGTTTTGATTAGCCACTAGTAGGTATAAGCCTTCCCACGTCACGCTTTCAGCCACCAACTTCCTCCAGCCACGTGACCCAACCGTTATCACGTGGTGTGTCCAAGAGCACGTGGTCGCTTGTAAACCTTGGCCTGGATTACACATGGCATCACCGGACATGTCATTGTTTAAGGGTTCGATTATTATTCCGTGACATGTAATTATGTCCAGTCTAGAGCTAAACCACGTGTCTCACGGACTGCCCGTCCAGTAATTATCGATGTCGCTTATGATCCCATGTGTTTTCGCTATAATGAGCTCATGAGCTGTCGCATTAATGATCTCATGAAGGATTATAGTGACGTAATCTAAAGATTGCATTCAGTGTTGTGTCTTTCCTCAAGCTCTATCATAGCTATATCGCCGTTATATAGTAATTGCACCATGTATGATTCGGTCAGTTGTTGGTATTGAGTTAGCATTTCATTAGTTTACGGCGTGGAGTTAGAAGTGGTAATAAATTGAAGTAGCAAACACTTAAAATCCATACGAAATGAGAACTGAAAACGTGGTGGCTCATGGTGTGAAATGATGTGTCATATAATTTTATCATTAAAGTTCGGATCAACGGTCAATGCTTGACATTAAAGCGCACAGTCGACGTTTACATTTAGCTGCAGAGTAGCAATGAGAAATAAACAGTAGCGTACGCATGCGCACTGAGTTGCCCATAGTAACAGGCTGTATACGTCATTATTCTTACGTAACGTAATCATTATGATTATTTATTGAGCTGTGGTGCCTCCCAACATTGTTTCTCAACATTAATAGATGTAGTACGAACGTCTTTCTGAATTAGTGTTCACGTGCTGTGTAGCTAGTGCATGACAATGTTTCAAAGTCAATTTCAATTCATTTTCTTTTAAGTAGGTTTCAACGGAAATTGCATCATGATTAATGTGTTTAGGGGATTTATTTTAATGTATTAGTAAAGTATGTAAAGACTTTCCACTGGTCGAATGCAATTGGCCATGGATATATAGACATCCATTTGTTTACTACATGTCATATGTTATTATGTGGAATGGTTAAGGCGCAAAGTGTTGTTATATAATGATTTTAACTCAAGTAAGTAGATTGATATGTCAAGGGACACACTTATATGCATACGTACTCATATTGCCTGGTCATCATCACAATACAATGTTACTCTCAATAACAGACGGATTATGTATATGTGTGACTTGAACACGATATTTAGTATGCAGATAACGCGATCCGTGAAATGCTCAATTAAATAATTACTAAATTTAAGTTTAATAGCCGAATAAAACATAACAATATTTGAAATGTGAAAGATATTTAAGTC
This sequence comes from Lepetodrilus galriftensis, assembly GCA_032361785.1. Taxonomy (NCBI): domain Eukaryota; kingdom Metazoa; phylum Mollusca; class Gastropoda; order Lepetellida; family Lepetodrilidae; genus Lepetodrilus; species Lepetodrilus galriftensis. The sequence goes on from JAUTBZ010131716.1 coordinate 12,388, forward strand.
GAATTTCAACTGCAAATTACAATAAGACTTTAACTGAATGCATTGTCCTTAAATAAAACCTGAGAATGGTAAGAAAAACGCAACTAGTGCTTTTAATGAGAAAAGTTTTGATTAATGGTATTTGATCGTTTGATTTAATTCATTAATTACCATATTATAATATGTACTATGTTCCGTAGGGAACGATATTATCGGATAATCCTTTCGCTGTTACTGTTCTTATTGTTTTGCTTTCAGTTCGTTTGCAGCTTGTGTAATTAGTAGTATTCTCACGTGGGGACTCACGTAAATAGGCAGCTTAAAAACGCAATTGTTCAAGGCTACCAAACGACGGATACAAAATAGGAGCGCTCAATAGTAAGACTCCACTTGGTAAGCCCTAAACCATTGCCATTGAATAGAATAGCAAGTATTACAATTCGTAATCAATGAGTAATGACTAATTGCAAGCAATGTGTGGATACATTAACTGATAATAACACTGTTTATGTTCATGCGTTTGTGTTTCATTGTTGCTACCTGCCTACTGTGGTTATTTATTTAAGAGATGTAATGTCGGTCGGGGAAACATCCTACGGGCATCCCACATGCTATTCTGTAGAACCCGACTGTGTGTATACTATAATGGCTAAAGATGTTGTTTACATATTATTTGATATCGACATTTAGAAAGTGGATACCCTTGCATGATTTCGGGTAAGGGGTAAATAGTATGGGTTATTGTCATGCCAGGAAGGTTTAATCAGCGTGCGAGTACTCCACTTCCGGGAGTGACCCTGAGGCCTGTTCAGAAGGGCGAGTTTACGCGAGTTATCGCGTGACGTCAGGTATGAAGGATGAAGGTTTCCAAGGAGATTTCACGCGTGTACTCGCGGGTTCGCGGTCTCCTGAACAGAGGCCAGGTAAGTGAGGAACGTAATCACACCCAGTCAGTTCAATAAGGTCTCGAATTAACGTGAAGGAACGTGTCTGAGTTTCTCAAGCAGCATGTTATGTCATCGAGTGAAGTGGAAAGGTTGTCTTGTGACGAGTAGTGAAGCCAGTCCATGAGTATTCATTGTACAACGTCTCGCTATGTAACGAGATACCAATGAGAATAACGATACTTTATTAGTAGTATACTCTTATTAATAAACTAACGTCCAAACGAAAGTATACCAAGTAAAAAGTTCTATATTGTTCATATAACTTCGAAAATAGGTATGAAATGGTACGGACATAGTCGTACGCATACAAGCAAATGTATCGGGTGACAAAAAGAGGGGTGAAGTGAAAATGTTCATGAAAAACGTGTATTGTGTCAAAATAACGTCTGGTCCCGTAGAACGAAATTCTGGTGCAAGACTTTTGTATAAAAATGCTGAAATGACATGTTAGGAACACAACAACAAAAAACACACACAATAAATTCTACGTCTAACAGCAATAGACAGAGAGAGCACTGTTGGTATGGTCCATTATGGAGCCACACACGCCGCCATTGCAAAAACGTTCGGATGCACCCGCGTTTGTATACCAGGTTGATGAAATGGTTACAGCAGACAGGGCAGACATCAGGCAGGTCTAGAATTGCAAGACCGTGGTTGACAACGTCCAATGAAAAACATTACAGACAGACAGACAGACAGACAGAAATATTTTATTATAAGTGTCACATGGCAGGGATATATAAAAATACAGGAATCTA
>JAUTBZ010131727.1:0-14074 GCA_032361785.1 Lepetodrilus galriftensis
TATACATATACACACACACACATACGTGCACACACACACACACACATACACATACACACACACACACACACACACACACACACACACATGCATGCATGCACACCCTTAGCTTGTCATCGGGTGAGATATATTCCCACTGTGATGTAAAACATTAATCTAGTCCCCACCTATCTTGGCCTAAACTATACAGTGTACACACTCGATCCTCAGCCTACACGAAAGGTTTTAGATTGAATAGACTCAACTCCAAACAAAATCTATACATGTGCATGATCGTAAAAAGTTCTGGAGTCGAGTCAAATCAACCTAAACTTATCAATCATCAATACCTATAAACAAAATATACATAAATAAGTTCCGCTTAGTACAATTGTATGTTGGGTGGGCACAAACCGCCAACACATGCCACGCGTCTCAAATTATGACGTCCATTATGCACAAAGCTCTCAAATTATGACGTGTTGAAAACGCACAATGTTCGGCCTCCTTCCACTTAGATGATTCTGATAGCATTGAGAAGCCACGAAATAAAACACTGGACCCATTCGACTGAGACTGGTGAGAAATCAACCAATACGCTCGCCCAGGTTTCCGGAAACAATTGGGCAGGTCTTGGAAATTATCATGCGACACCGCCCCGACTGTTCAGATATACGATGTAGTTTTTCACAGGTTATGAGTTAATGATGCATGGAGACTAACGTTACATAATTTGGCAGATATTTATTGCGCTATAGCCTATCAATATTTATTTTGTCATGGTGAAATGTGGTATTGTTTACGTTTATTTGAAGTAGAATTATTGCTTACCGTAATACTTTTCTTCTCTAATGTATTTATTTTTTATTCATTTTTAAATTATGTAAAATCTAGAAATCTAGAAATCTATCATATATTTGAATTAGTTTGGGTGGCCGAAAATTTGGAAATTAGAGATATTCAATGTGTTTAACTTTTTCCATGCTGGAGTCAACCAGAGATGCCTTAAAGATCAGTGCCTTATCTAATCCAGCAGGGAACGGGACAATATTTTATTTAAGTTTTATTTTGCTGTTTTATGGCACAAGAAAGCATTAAAACAAACCATGTACTATTTTATTTTTCCATGAAAATATTTAAAAACAAAACGACCAGATGGCCAATTATTGCATTCAATGATTAATAGCCGTGAATGTTATTTGACAGATTTCATTATAATTCCTGTATATTTCCCATGATTAATGAAACTTTGCAGACAGAGGAACAATTAGCATTGAGAGAACTGAATATCTGGAGAAAACGTCACACCTGTCGTTAATCAGCTGGTGCTAACGAGAACAGGTAAATGTCGTGTTCTGGGAAGGAACACGAGGGTGTCCGTATGCAAATCTGATTAAATCTGTGTTCCACTGTCGTTCAATATTGAGAATTAATCAAGCATGAATTTCTACCATTCAGCTATGTATTCAGTCATATTTAATTCATCAATTTTGGGGGCGGGTGGTAGCACAATGGTAGAACGTTGGACTTCGGCGCCAAGGGTTCCAGGTTCAATTCCTGTCACGGGAGTCTGGCATCGATGTTTGCAAAAGTTTTCTTTCCAATACAAGAGGATGAGCTGTCTGTACCGTGGCATTGCAGTTATGCATGGTTTGTGAGTACCAGCCAATGCTCGCAGGTTTACTGCAACATTCTTAGGGTTTCTTACCTGCCCTAAACTGACATGATATAGCCCATATCACAGCTTGTCAGTTTAGGGTAATAGGTGAAAGAATCACGAATATACATCTAAACCCCAATTTTTTAAATAATAAATAAAACTAATTTTTACTGATTTTGTAAATATGCATAAATGTGTGATTATTTTATACATTGTTCTGATCTGGTGCCCGTTGCACGACGCTCTTGTAGGCTACAACTATTGTAACGTCAACGCATTAATTGTGGCAGGAGCCCAGTTACAACTATTGTAGCGCTACAAGAGTGTCGTGCAACGGGCTCCAGCTTACATAACATGAATAATAGCATGCTAATAAATAGAATTAAGGTCTCATTGGCCACTCGGTTTGTTCTGAAAATAATTTAATAAAAAAAAATTAAATCTTTCAATTGCTCGCACATGTACATTATGACTTTACAGCACAAAGGTTACTTGTCATTCTGTATGTATTATACGTGCAAAACATATTCCCTTTGTCAACATACTTCATCCAGGTGCATTCTGTTTCTTCACCAGCTCATGAAATCATCATTTTCAATCTGTCAAATTCAAGGACACATAAAGTTAAACCACCCAATATATAATACCCTAAAAAAACTTGATAATTATTTGAAAGCCGCTCGAGCATTAAAACTCAGGTTTATGCACCTACTCTCGTAATCGTTCATACACTTCATGTTTCTAAATGATTTCATAATGATTCATAAGCACTCGGGCATAAAACCATTAAATTCAAACGTGTTGGTTTTTTCGCTCTCTCGTCTGTGTGCGACTTTGTGGTTTTGAAAAGACCTATTATATATGCCATGAATGTTCTATTGTGGGGCTGTATTACAGTTACGTAGATCTGTGAATTATAGCCATAAGGAAGTCCAAACAATATTGTGTTTTCACGATCCTAAGAAAACCTTTTTTGAATGTTTGTACTTGGTTAGGTTACTGTAAAGACTTTCTGTATTGTTCATCACATTCACTTACGTAAATCTGTCGCGGAGAAGTATTGCAATCTTTGGTCTGTCAGTACCAGCCAGTGCTCGCAGGTTTACTGCAACATTTAGCACTATGAGTGTTGCAGGTTTCCTCCTGCCCTAAACTGACATGTTGTAAATGAAAAGTGAAAAAAAATCTTGAAACATCATATATATACAAAAATAAATTATTAATAGATATATAAATATAAATTTGTAATTCTTTCCAAGGTTATTTATAATAGTCCATAAAAACAATACATAATATGATTATATTCATGTAAGAGACTTATCTGAAAATAAAACTCCAGCTCTGATCTATGAATATGTATAGTGAATATCTTTGAAGTTTTTGGGACTGAAGTCACATGGAAATAGAAATAGACATAAAATGTCAGATCAAACGGTTGCAAACAAGCTGTTGAAATATGTGGTTATGTTTCTGCATCCAATTGCTGGTAAATCTTCTTACTCTCTAACTTATTTAGAAGTAAATACCAATGCTCTCCTGCTCTCTATCTTATTTAGACGTAAACACCAATGCTCCCTGCTCTCTATCTTATTTAGAATTAATACCAATGCTCTCCTGCTCTCTATCTTATTTAGAAGTAAATACCAATGCTCTCCTGCTCTTTATCTTATTTAGAAGTAAATACCAATGCTCCCCTGCTCTCTATCTTATTTAGAAGTAAATACCAATGCTCTCCTGCTCTCTATCTTATTTAGAAGTAAATACCAATGCTCTCCTGCTCTCTATCTTATTTAGACGTAAATACCAATGCTTTCCTGCTCTCTATCTTATTTAGATGTAAATACCAATGCTCTCCTGCTCGCTACCTTATTTAGAATGAATACCAATGCTCTCCTGCTCTATGTAAATACCAATGCTCTCCTGCTCTCTATCTTATTTAGACGTAAATACCAATGCTCTCCTGCTCTCTATCTTATTTAGAATTAATACCAATGCTCTCCTGCTTGCTACCATATTTAGAATGAATACCAATGCTCTCCTGCTCTCTATCTTACTTAGAAGTAATACCAATGCTCTCCTGCTTGTAATGGTGTAACTCTAAAAGGCTAGAGGTAGGTGGTAGCACAGTGGTAGAACGTTGGACTTCAGAGCCATAGCCCCAGGTTCAAATCTTGTCCTGGGAGCCCAGCATCAGTATTTGTGAAAGTTACCTTTCTGATGCGATCATTATTGGATATGCTATTCATAACATGGCAATTGGCAATGCAGTTATCATCCTTGGTCTGTCGGTACCAGCCGGTGCTCGCAGGTTTACTGCAACGTTCAGTGCTGTGTCTCTGTCTCTTCTCCACCTAAAACTGACAGCCATATAAGTGAAACAATCTTGAAAGCGGACCTAAACCCCAATTAAAAAAAAAACACTCTCCCAAACAAGACGCTACGGTAACCTTGACTACCCTCACTGGCAATTTGATCGCCTAAGGTTAAAGTTGAGAAAGAGCCTAGGATCTTTAAACACATATATTGGCTTGTTGATCTATGATATTGTTATGGTCATCATATTGTTTGGAATGTTCATTGGATTTTGAAACCAGGTTTATGTTATACAAAAATGTAAGTGTTCTGTTGTTTGTTCTTTGGTTGCCATGGAGCCTTAATAAAGAGGTATGGAATGTCATATTTAATTTATCAACATGGTATCAGTATTTCTGTGTATTGTGATATTTGTGAGTGTGTGCATTCAGAATGGAGTAATTTTGCATTTCTTTAAGATATTAATTGAAAATCTTCAGTTAAATAAATGTTGAAATACATGGCAAGATTATGTACTATTCTAATTTTCTCATATTTACAGTATGCTATTTATGTTTAAATACATAATCTGTTTGTTGAGAAAGTTTTTTATTATTAGTTTATTTTTATTATTATATAGTTTATTTTTATTATTAGTTTATTTGTATTATTTGTATTATTTATTTAATATAATTATTTCTTCTTCCTCTTCATTATTCATTCTTCTCCTTCTTCTTCTTCTTCTTCTTCTCTTCCTCTCTTCTACTATACACACATTGTAATGTAAAATAATGTAACAATAAATGTAATCATACTCAACAGCCTACAACCAACAATACATTTGGAATTAATTTAAACAAAATTATTTTTCATTTGTAGGTTGAAAGACATTCAAACTTCCTAGGTCTCACCTCACGTCTCCAAGCCTGGTTTTGATCACCTGACAAAGACTATTGTGACCGTAAGCAGGTCAAACGCTTTGTATCCATCCAACCATCCAACCAGATGGTTTATTGTGCCCATCTCTCAGTTGTTTTTCTGTACTTCCAGCCCAGAAGAGTTTGTATTCTTTTCCATGCTTCTCCACTTGAAGAGTTCCAAAGAGGTGGGACGAAAACTGGGAGTATGCATCCGCCTTTAATGAGATTTCCAACAATTACATTAGCAGGATCGGTTTAAATAGACTCTTTGGGTTCCCTTCAGAGATTAACTCGACCAATATTATTAAGCCTATAATTGATCACTTTATTGGCAGGTTTCAAGGTGTGGGAGTTCTTTGGACTGTGATGGAAATGTAGGTTGCTAATTTGGGCTGGAGTCTTCTATTCTATTTGTATTGTAACCTTTTTTAACCATTGTCTCAATTTTAAAGATCTTTTCATATTTCTTTTTTTTTCTTTTTTTCTGGATGAATACATTTTACAGGTAACAAGGCTTTTAGGAAAAATGGACACATTGTTCTGAGGACATCTCAGTTAGTTTTTGAGATTTCTAGACAATGCCCATTTCTGTATCAAATCTCAGCTCACAGATCTAAATAATTTGAGAGTTCAAGATGTTGAATGTCCAAACTTTGAATCACATTAAAAAGGATTAATCTCAACTTCAGATTTCACAAGAATAGCCATTCTGCACCAAGGCATTCATGACTTTGGTTAACCCCAAACATTAATTTGAATGTTTATATTCTCCATAACTGCATATAAATATTCACAAAGTGTCAGTTTGAAAAGCAAACTAACATAAAGTATTAAATCAGGTTTTAATGTCCCCCATCTAGACCAATTAAAAAGGAAATCATTGCCAATAACTCACAACAGTTTCCCCAAGATTCAATAAAGTATTTTTATAGGGTCTGCACGGCTACGCTTACAAATTGAGGTCTGTTTTGTTGTAAAAATATCAATTAAAACTTTCACTTGTCACCAGGACCAACAAGGTTAAGCCTCTGCCCAGGTTTTAAGAGAGTGATCATTTTCTTCCCTCGTAAACATCGGGTGAGATGAAAATGTCTACGCGATGGATTAAGGTGTCGTTAGCTCTCGCATCAAATGACCGCTCGAGGGAGCCACATACCCTACCGCAAAGGTGCGTATGCATATTGGTGGTAGTCTCACTGCCAGTTTAAACTTTAATATGAACATATGAACAAGGTAGGACTTTAAAGGGTTAACATTCCAAAAAGTAAACGTATCAAATTTCAACCGAGTTGGTGGACTTTTTTTATGAAGCGTAACTGATATTAACTAAGGCAACGTTTTCTGTCGCTCTAGGTGTTTTCACAAGTTAACAACACCAAGCGATAATATCTTCAAATTTCTACCCTACCCCCTTCCTCACCACCACCTCCCACCTCCACCCCCCACCATCGTTGCCCGACCTCACGTAGAGTTGAAGACAGAATACCCATTAAAGCGTAGATACATGAAAAACATTTATTGGAGGCTGTATTACCTAAAATGCTCTTCAATTTCAAGAAATCCTATCAAAGCAAAAAGGTTGGGGACTAGTTAATGATAGCTTCTATACAAGCAGATTAACTCCAATTTCACATTTTGGGAAGGTTGGATTCGTTTAACGAAATGTATATTTTTATGGTTGGAAAACTTACTAGACCTTTGTGAGTTTTCTTATGAATAATAATTGGGCATCTTTTAAGACCTCCATTTGAAGAAGAGCATTTTATTTGAAATGGAAGGTTATGTAAGTTTTATGAGGTATATGGTCTGACAGTTTCCAGTCTGGAGATAAATGGTTATAAATACCAGTAGTGTACATAATGCTGACACTGTTGACTATTTTACTTATAATGCATATGTGATAGCACAAACAGTTTAAGAAAATAAGCAAAATGATTTATATTGATAGGGTATCAAGAAGCAGACATCATGTCTCACCATCATGGACACATGCCACCATCCACCACAGACATCATGCAGATCCAACCATAATCCAACCATACCCCATCAAGCCACATCCCACCCTCAGACATGTCCATCCCACCATCATGCACCCCCAGGCACCATGCTTCACCATCATGCTCACACCTCATCATCCACCCCTATACATCATGCCATATCCCACCATCATCCACCTCCAAATATCATGCTTCATCATCATGTCCACACATCATCGTCCACCCACCAGACATTATGCTTCACCATCATACCACATCCCACCATCATCCACCCGAGACATCATGGCCCACACACCCCACCCTATCGGACTTCAATCACTCAACATTCATGCGACAATCCCATCATTAGCCTCATTGTGGTTTTTATGGCCACGTGGGACAAAACATCACGCACGGAGATTGTTCCAGCGACCAATTTAACATTTGCGCGAAACAATGGCGCCCTACCGACTGGGCCGAGCTTCTGAAGCAGGTGTGATCATTCTCGGCTGGTGTTCCTGCCGTTTGGTTCGCTCCAATGGCCCATTCAGCGGAGTTACGGAACTTGGATGTGGCTATCTTGTGTAGTGAGGTGGCACAAACGACTGAACAAATTGCCTGTCGGGTCATCAATTGGAAATGTTCTGCAAATAACTGCTTTTGCATTGACCAACTTCAATCCAGAATGTTCGACTTCAAAGCTGAATAATGTGGGATGTAATGCGCATGCCGATATTTATACTGTTGCTATTTTTCATGCAGTAGAGGAGTACTTGCTTTGAACATTTAATAATCACCCGATGGGTGTCCGTCTACAAACATTTAAAAATCTAATTTAAATATGATGAATGGATGATGGGTGAAATTAAACTTATTTTTCTATTTGAATATGTGATTAAAGTACCAGTCACCTTTGAACTGTCCAGAATATTTGTATTATATCAGATTCATGTTTAGGTATTGTAAATTAATGTACCTGATTGAAAGTTCTCTGCATACCGTTAACCCTCTACCTACTGAATTAGGCACAGGTACTGCTCTCTATAGACCATCATAGTCTCGGAGGGTGAAAGTATGGATTGGTATTATTGATTGGTATATGTAATTAGCTTCTGTATACACTTCTAAATATGTGTTCTCCAGAAATCTAGACTTGCTTACCCGCTCTAGGGGGATATTTTGAATAGGAGTGTCTGGGGAAGAACCAGATGTGACACATACATTGATCATTAGTACGTCTCCGGTTGCCTCCAGCATGGAAAGTGTTAATATACGTAGATTTATTGTAGGTTTTCTTGGTTTAGTATCACAGTAGGCAAAAGCTACTAAATTAGTGCAATATCGAGATCGCTCTTGCAACTATAAAATCAAGCCACAATTCCATGATCGCTCCATTAATTTCACTTTGTCAATTTTCATTTGAAAACCATTGATATTCATTATTTTAAATCAGAATTACAATCTCCAAAAGTGGAACATATAAATAATTAAAAGATTCACATAACCAAGCGGTAATTACAGGAATAAAGACGTTCTTAAAGGATTCTCGCACTGTCATTAAAAGCCGTCCAAAAATCGTCGATGCAGATAATTCAAAATACAATAAACCCACAGAAACAATGATAGGGAATTGTGGATTGATTAATTTTGAATAGGAAATGTTGTCATGCGGAGAGAAAAAAGGACCAGAGTTGTTAATTATTCATTGATTAGCGTTGATTACAAGGTAGCGCATCTTTAATAATGCTGTCTTGTTCGTTAGAGCGTGGTGTAATTAAAAATTGTGATAAATTTGTCGGTGGTGACAAAGTGGTGTGAATTGATCATGTTTTTATGAGAGCTGGGATTCTTTTACAGTTCTTAAGCTGAATATTTAATATTGAACTGTAAATTGACTCATGAGTAATGATCATTATCTGAGATATAACTATCATCGGTGTCACTACATGTAGAGAATAAAAATAAAAATATATAATAATTATTCTTTTAAAAAATTTGGAATTTTTCTTTTTATTATTTAAAATTCATTTATGCCTTATATATTGTGGATGAAATGATTTTTTATATTAAAGACACAGTTAAATTGACTCATGAGTAATGATCATTATCTGAGATATAACTATCATCGGTGTCACTACATGTAGAGAATAAAAATTTAAATATATTTTAATTATTCTTTTTTTTTAATTTGGAATTTTTCTTTTTATTATTTTAAATTCATTTATGCATTATATACTGTGGAGGAAATGATTTTTTTTATATTAAAGAAACAGTTAAATTTATGATACTCATGTGACTAGTATCACTGTTCTTTGTACAAAAGGTGAAAAGCACCTTTAAGACTTGCTGGATTTTGTAACCGGGTATCCTATGACCAAAGCATCTAAAATTCAACCGACGAGCACCAAATACAAAGCTTTTGTGACAACTGTGGATCGGGTATAATGGGATTGAATGTACAACTTTGTCAAAAGTCATTTGTAGGACTTGTTCGAACAATAAATTACACTCATGTGGATTCTTACCTTTCTTGCGAACTCTTCAATACGGAGATCAACGACCTGTCACCATGGCGATGCAGTTCAGATTTACGGTGACAAGTGATCGTTGGACCTACGGAAATACTCGATGAATTTGTCCCCGTCTTTTGTCAGAGATTCTTGTACGATGGCCGTGGAAATCCAGCCGGCTTTGTGGCCGAAATTATTTATGTTTAACCCCTGTCTGCTGGTATTGATAGGGTTAATGAAGAAGCCATGATAGATTCGATTCCTCTTGCTATAAATCCATATAAAATATTTAACATGTCCAAATTCGGGGTCGGAAATGCAGGAAGAATGGTGGGAAAATGGAAATGAGACAGAAATTGACAATTCTTTCCTGTGACCGGTTACTGAACTGTTGTCATTTTGTCAAAAATCAAATGATAACAATCACCAACTATTTCAATGTTGACTTTTATTTCAGACTGACAATCGGAATCTGATAGGGTAGGGAAAAGCATAATTGGAGTCTCTGATTTACTTGAATGAATTATCAACATTTTCCTTGTATAAATCTTTTTTTCTATTGTTTGGGTGTTTTTTAATTGTAAAAAAAATGAATTTGCCAGGAATCTCCATTTTAGAAAGATGTTTAAAAATGTATATTTTGTTTAATACAAGTTCCATTATAAATTAAGAGAACTGTAGTCTACTGTTAAACCAGACTTTGAATGGACTAAGTTTATATTTGTAATAATGTCTATCAGTTTATTACAGTTATCCAATTTATTACAGTACTGTGGCAGGAAATATTAAATTGCTTACTCATGGGATGAATCTTGATAAAACCATCAAATATAATCATATTTACTCTTCAATAGTGGAACAGACAAAACTATGACCGAATGTATGTATAAGCAAGACTGAAGTCTGCAGTATTTTCCAATCAATTTTACCAACAGTTTTGGCGCCTATGGGGAGACAACTGATCCTCAATGTAGACAAATCCAAGGATTAAACGGTTAATTTTTACGCTCCCAGGAAGAAAACGGATACTTTTTCTGGCACAGTTCTTTCCATAACTCGATAAAACACAGACGGAATCGGAGAACAATTACATTACAGGAATTTCCGATGTATAATCCGAGTTTCCGATGCATCATCCGAGTGTCGGATACAACCTCGGAGTGTCGGGAACACGGAGAAATGTTTGTTTTCCGAGTCGTCTTCTGTGTGTGGTTACCAATGAACTGAGGACCATTGGTGCTAAGTGGGGGACCACCGCCTGGCGATGTCAGGTTTTCTTGGACGCTCTGTGTACAATAGGGAAAGTCTGGCACCTTTCTTGTAAATTATGTCTCAGATACACGTGACACGGAAACTTATCCAATATTGGAAAAGGCCTATTTGTAGATTGATGAAATGTGATAGTGTGAACTGAACTTTCAATTTGAAGCTCTGATGAAATTGATGATGTATTTGGAGAGTTCTAGGTATATTTGGATTTGTCTTGGTTTTGTTAGATTTTAAATTAGTTATCCCTCTCCCTGCTGGATTAGGCTCAGACACTGCTCTTTAGGGCATCTCCAGTTGTCTTCAGCATGGAGAGGGTTAATGGAGAACAGGTGATTTCTAGACCATACATGGTGTATTCATCACAATCTAGGGCATCTAGATTTGACTACAGGGGAATTAAGGTTTAAATAACTTCATGCTTTTTCTTGCATGTCAATATAAGAATTGATTTAATTAGTATGCTTAGCCAGGATCATAATCTCTGAGATGTAGGGCATCTGGAATTGCCTGCAAAGGAAATAAGGTTAAAGATGTGCTTTTATTTGTCAATATGACAGTTAACAACACAGTCACTGCTATATAGGGCATCTGGAATTGCCTGCAAGGGAAACAAGGTTAAATACCTCATGTCAATATAATGGTTAATAATATGATTTTATATCATGATAAGAATTAACATCCATTAACATGCTTTTACAATGGCAAGATAAGAGTTAATGTACATTAACCTGGACAATGCTGGATTACACACGGTCCCGGCTCCAGGGCAGGTGTGGTTGCCCGCATCAGAACGAAGGTTAATATGTTAACCTGGTAATGTTTTATCTGATGATACAACTCTGAAGGAAGGTCCATACATCAGCTCAGAACGTCCTGCTGTTCGAGGCTATTGAACATCCAAGTACAATTTATAAATGCCAATAATATTTAACGCTAACGCCCTTGTGAGTTACAATTATTGCTGGTGTCCCTCCTCTGCTGTTATGTGCTTCAAAGGTCTTGCAGCATCGATAACTAAATCAGGAAGAATTATTATCCAATTTAATCCTTTAACTTGGCACTTGGGTCCAGTTCGTAGTTCAAACCGGACCCATTTGGCTGGAGTTATGGACAACCAACAGAAAAAGGAACAGTCATAAACTGGTCTTGTGCAATAGGGTGGAAATCATGTGGGAAATATATTTTCTCGGAATGGTCAATATTGGCGAATTTTACTTCCGCCAATTTGTCGGATGAGCAGACAGGAAGTGGTTGTTGATTGGTCAACTGTGAGTCATGTTACAGGAGCTGTCTATGTTCCTTCGTTTAGGTAATTGCTGATGTGGTTTACGATCCCTGATTGCGACATCCCCTGACCCCCTTTGACTTTGTCGATGTTCTTGTACCTTGTGAACCGGACACTATGCCCTGGTTGTCCTGCAATGATAGATAGGGTGCAGTACGAGGTTTTTTTCATGCAAGAAGGACCAATTTGAAAATTATGAGGGTTGTCGTTGGGGTGTTGGGTTGTTGGAGTTATCATAGTAAACTATGGGAATTTGTAACAGTACAGTGCAATATAAGATACTCCTTTGGCCAAGTTGGTAGAGTGTTAAACTCGTAATCCAACAACTCGGGTTCAAATCCCAGGATCGGCATGGTACTGTGACAAACGGCTACATAATTATATATGTATTTCCCCAAAGAAAAACAGTACATAGTAACAAACATATAGAGATGAAGAATGGGAAGTGGATGGGCAAACGATAATAAAGTTGAATTTGCTACTATTCCAATGGCAATGCAGAGTCGTACAGTATCATACAGGGTGAAATACGACATCATCACCAACGTTGTTCAATTTATTTATCGTCAGACGAGGAACTAATTTCGTTCACCCATACCACCCCGGTCGACTCCAGGTTCAAAAGTCAGACGGCAATTTCTCAAAAGCTAATATCAATTATCGTAGCCATTTCGGTTGGATCTCGGCAGAAGTCACGTACATTTATTAACATTATTTGATGGAATAATAAGATTTATTTTGAAATCATCGCAATGGGATGCTCATGAATCTTTTCCTTTTATGATATTATAAGATTAACACTCGTAGGATTATCTGGTGTTTACACTGAGGCGAGAACGCCGGGAGCTCGCCAACATTTCACTCGGGTAATTATCGCCATGTTTATTGGAGGATGAAGACTTTGTAACCTCTCTGCATCAGAATAATTAAAGGTCCACCGCCAGGATTTGGACATCATTAATCAAAGAGTGACCAGAATATTAACACTGGCGACCTTGCACGTGACCCCCTGAGAGAGCAGACGGACTGTGTGGGCTGAGTCTAGACTTTGCAGGAATTTTAATAATCTGCATTGTTTTGTTATGGAAATATGTTTTTATTGTAGGAATAAGATGGATGTATATATGCATATAGCCATAGTGGTATCTTGTAAATAAGTATGTAGGTATCTTGTAAATATGTATGTAGTTGAGACATACTCAACACAATTAATGAAAGGCTAATGTAGGGCCAGGAGACTTTTTTTATATAAATTTAGAAAGTCTGTAGGTATTTTGGAAATATGTATGTAGTTTAGACATACTCAACAACATTAATGAAGGGATAATTTAGGGCCAGGAGCTTTTTTTAAATATAAATTTAGTTTTATATAATTTTAACAACAAAGAATTTCATAATGTGTACCAGATTCAGGTACTCTTCAAGAACCTGCAGGTGGATATTTGAAGAAGAATTGTACAATGTTCCTCAATGCTAGTTATAACATTGGTAGAAAGCTTCCTCACAAAATATCTGCCAGTGCTTAGTTATTATTTGTTAGTATAGAATCATGCCCATCATGTTCTGGTCAGAATGTTGTAACATTTGTTTAATTCCACAAAATTACGTTTGAGAAAGTATCATTCTGATGAGTGGTTGCATGATGATGTGTGTGTAGACAGTGAAATGTTCAGAATTGTACAGAACCTTTGTTACAGAAAATTCTTGCCATGCCATTTGATAATGTATTGTGTATAGCCATCTTGAACTCGTTCAAATCCTATCAATGAACAGTTCAGCACAAGCTATCAATAATATGTTAACTTGAATATACAGCACGTTTTATTGTGAATGTTTCTCTTTAATACATAATTCAGATTCATTGTCGTCGCAAATGGGTGAAAGATTCCAGCAGTGATGTTAAACTCCATATTCACTCACTCAGATTCATTGTTAAATGCCTGGAAATATTTCACTATATTTCCTTTAGTTTATTAACCCACTCCATGCTGGAGGCAACTAGAAATGCCCTAAAGAGCAGTACCTGTGTCTGATCCAGCAGGGAGAGGGTTAACAGTATCCACAAGGTTTTCTGGTGCTATGTTACAAATGGTAGTCAATTTATTATTGACAATGATGATGGCGTTGGTTGGCATGTTGCAATGTTATTAAAACCTCCACTGATATATTGTTGTGAAAATATT
>JAUTBZ010131738.1:0-14074 GCA_032361785.1 Lepetodrilus galriftensis
AAGTGAATGTATTTTGCAGTTGTAGCTAAGAACTAGTCCCAAACGACCATACATATCTGTGATATTATGCCTTTAAGCTAAACATTACTTATCAAATATCTTTTAAAATATATCAATACATTTAACATAGCTTATATCATTTGTCGGTTTTCAATGGAATATAGTGTCATTGTTTAAATATAATAATATAGTTGTCTACTTGGCAAATCCTTATAGGCAATGCTGATCTCTTAAACCTACATGCTGTCATACTAGTATTCAAACTCGTATCCATGGTAACATGTCCCTCTGCAGTTGTGCCCCCTTTAATCTGACATGGCAACCTAATATAATACATTTGTAAGATAATACTATTCTTTGTTTTGTTTTTTCGGGCATCAATATTAAGACACCCTCTGGATAAACTTAAAAGATAAACTTTAAACGTATTACTGTACTTGTACAATGAAGCATTAGCAGAGACATCTGTCCACGATATCACTATAGACCGAGATACTTCATTAAAATAATACGTATACCAATCACCTTAATTAAAACTTAAAATAAAATAGACTATATATGAATTGTTAAAATGTAGCATAGTAATTTAATGTTTATGGAATCATAATATATGTAATCAAATACGAGATTATTGAAAGAATTGTGAATAATGTTGGTGAATTGGATAATATCATGAATTATCTCCCTTGTTGTAAAATAAATTTAAAGTCCGAGTGATGAATATTATGTTTACTATTATTTAGCATTTAGTATTTAATATTTAAGACAGTTCTAAATAGAGTTAGTCGAAATCAGTGTAGGGCAAAATATAATACTGTTATATTTTGAATGAACATACACTTTATATTATAATGTTACCAGACAACTAGAAGGGGTCAACTAATATTATAAACCAATTTAGAAATGATGATGATTAAACTGTTTTGAGCATGTTCAACAATTTACGGCGACTACTAGTATCTGAACATCCCGTGTACCATATTTGGACGACCTAGGCAACCATTCGGCCTCCTTTAACCCTCCAACGGTACGGCAACATGTCCTCTGTTATGGTTGCACAAGGGAGGCCCAAAGGTCGCCATCCTGTGTAAATGGGGCACTACAGAGTTAAACTCACCGTCACAAAGACTGCATCTGCCTGTAGGTTCATATCAGCGTGTACGTGTGTCAGTGTATGTCCTGAGTGTACGATGCAGGATAGACCAGGAGGTATATAAAACATTCCCCAGCATACCGGGTCCAGAAATGTATTGTATACATTGTAAAGAATGTGTAATTATTGCAATATTTCACGTATCAATGTCAATATCTTGAGATACCGTATTGTGTATGTAAGATATCGATGGATTATGTTTCACTATAAAGTCATCTAATGTACATTAACTTTGGCACAATCCATTGCACACTTCATTTTATAAATATGTTATTTGAGAGCAACACGTAATAAATATGTATGAATACATAATTTTGATATTGCTTATATTTGTCTTCATACATACTTTCCGGGTTTTGGTACAGCTAGCATTAACACGTGTAGGTACTCAGGAGTGTTACCAACGTTCTACATAACACCAGTGAAGCAGTATTTGCAAGATCATTTTCATAGATTCTCTCACCGTATTCGTATTCGTGAGTAAATACGTTACAGTACCACACACGCAAGCTACATTGTGTCACAGTATAGTATAGTATAGGTATACAGACCCATTTCATTGTAGAGAAAACAAGTAATATATGTCTGTGCGTATAACCTTGCAATGCTTAGAATTAAGTATGGCCAGTATCTAGAAGTGTTCTGTCGAGTGGCCGCTCTCTGTGTTACAAACATACAATATACATTGATATAAATCATTTAGATGTAGAATATCATACTGTTCATACACGTGTCAACGGGTAACATTGATGAAAGGGTATTGGGAAGAAAATTAAGCATCGACTAGTTTATAGCGGTTCAGGATATATTCCAAGAAGCAATAATTGAACTAAATTAGTCAATGTACGACAATGACGTACTTCACGATTAACTAGTGACTAATCTATATACAACCATATTATTGTATATATTGTACATTAAGGGGAAAATTCAAGGTATGACCAAAACGTATTCCATATACGACAAGGGAGTACTTAATGCTTGTTCAGTACGTATCCAGTGTACCATCAGGGTGTATTCAAGGTACGATCAGGACGAATTCAATGTACGACCATGGTGTAGTAAAAGTATTCCCACGACGTAGTGTACGACCAGGATATATTCCGTGTACGATCAGTGAGCGTTCAATGCACGACTATGGTGTATTCCAAGTATTATCAGGAAGTATTCCGTGTACGATCAAGGTGTATTCAAGGTATGACCAGGACGTATTCAAGGTATGACCAGGACGTATTCAATCAATCTCATTAAAATCAGATCTCAGCCGTAGCGGAGCGAGTGTCATATATATCTGTTTGAGCGTTAGTTTCGGATCTTATTTTAATGAGACTGGTATTCAACCTACGGCTATGATGTATTCCAAGTATTATCAGGACGTATTCCGTGTACGGTCAGGTGTTATGTTGGACTCCAATATCAGCACGGAACAACATGTAGCTGATTTGGTTAGGAAATGTTACTTCAATCTGCGGAACATTGGCAGCATTCGCCAATTAATAACAGAACCTGCTGCACCTGCACTTGTTCGATCATTGATACTCTCCAGGCTAGATTACTGTAATTCTCTGCTTGCTGGTGTACAATCATATCTCATTGATCGCCTCCAAATCTACAAAACACTGCAGCAAGGATTGTTACTAAAATACGTAGAGACAGTCACATTTCACCAGTGTTAAGGCAGTTACACTGGCTCCCAGTCAAGACAGAGAATTGACTTAGAAATGTTGTCATTCACATATCTGTGTTTTTACAAGTCTCCTGAATAGCTCTGTGAACTCACTCAACATTAGAAACCTACCAGAACTTTAAGATCAAGCTCAAACCTAACTCCCTGTGTCCCTAAACCTAAACTCAAAACATTTGATTAACGCACTTTCACTTATCAGAAAAATGGAACTCCCGTCCTCAACATATCTGCTACAACATATCTGCGCTTTGAGCATACCACCGGTGTGGAGTCCAGCGCAATACAAGCAGTCTTATTATTATTATTATTATTACTTTTCAAGGTATGCTCAGGGTTTATTCAAGGTCTGACCAGGGCGTATTCAATGTACGGCCATGACGTATTCCAAGTATGCTCAGGACGTATTCCTTGTACGACTATGGCGTATTCACTGTGTGCTCATCGCGTATTAATGTACGACTAAGACAAGTTCAATGCATGACAAGAGAGTATTCCGTATACGACCAGGAATATTCCGGGTCAGAAACAACATCTGGGATCATGGTCCAAGGCTAATCTGTCAGCGTCTACATTGACTAATTCACTATGTGCGTGCAGGAACTAATTACGGTAATCGACATGTCCGGTAGCGCCTGAGTGTGCTGAAGCTCCGTGACGCTACCAATCTCAAGAAATACCACGCTGACACTGAACGTGTCAATATTCTATATTTAATGTCGGAGTTTGATCTGAATTCGAATACAACATTTTGACGGATTAAACAATATCACGACATTCTATCTTGCCAGGTTCTCAGACTAAAAGAAGTTAGTCTTCCTCTAGAACATGGTAGCAGTACATTAGAGTTTGGACGGTGATTAATGACTTGCTCGTGCTCCTATTTAATTACTGGAAAATGGAATGGTATATTAAACACATGATGCTTGTAGTCAGCTACAGTAAGCATAAATAAACCAGACAACTTGGAAGTTGAAAGAAAGTAAATACTTATTCCTTGAAAATTATTTTATTCAGTTTGAGGCGAGGAAGCTAATAAAGGACCCATTTTCATTATACAGGTTAAAGCAATTTGGAAGTTGAAAGAAAGTAAATACTTATTCCTTGAACATTATTTTATTCAGTTTGAGGCGAGGAAGCTAATAAACGGACCCATTTTCATTATACAGGTTAAAGCAATTAATTTTAATAATTAGATTGTTCTCGCTTTATATATAACATAATTTACGCCAATGTTGTCGATGCCAATCACTATTGAGACACTATGCAAACAAACAAAACGTTCTACTATATGCAGCAGTGCTAGCTCTAGCTCTAGCTGTTGCTGTTGCTGTGGATTATTCCACTGTCCATGTCGAGCTCATCCCTGGAAGCTTACAACTGGACATTAGCTATACACGGATAACATCCAAGCCGGACTATTCATTCTGTATTTGCCGATCCGATCAGCTTTGAAATTGCTTGCAGTACATATCTCAGTCTCCGTCGTATTGCGGCTACGACTGTCACTCAAGCACGGCTCACTTCCTCCGGGAAAATGACTTGACTTCGATATTTGATTAGTTGCTTGAAAACGTCCCAGGAACGATGTACACGTGTAGGTCGTCACCTAGGTGGCATTAATAGGCGTTCACTTCTACCACAATGTACATGTAGAAATCGGAATGCATTGATCTTCCTTGGTGTTCCTCCAGTCCTCTGGAAATTACTATGTTATTCGAAAAAAGTATTTTGTAATGCAATGAGCTGGAAATAACTTCACAGTGGTTGTGTATTGACCGTGATACCATGGAGAAGGTTACCGCCCTGTAATTAATGAGCATTGACTGGTTATTGACGGCTGTGTAGAGAGGGCGGCCTTGCACTTATCAAGCATTGCCCGCTTATTGACTCATTGACTCATTGAACCTGTTCCGCAACCAATAATATACTTAAAGTAGCAAACCCCAATAGACAAAACTATCGGAGATCCGTTCACGCATCTTCAGGGCCATAGTAGAACACCAGGGCACTGGATGCCTTGGGGGTGTCTTGTGCGGGACACCCAACTATATCGATGAGGCTACGTCTGAAGGTTGGGTGGGTGTCCTACAGAGGAAACATCCAGGCAATGGTGGAGGGAAAGCTGTATACATATTGGTCAGCCACCTGTATATGCTTACTAAGTGCCCCACCACCCAGGTGTGTTTCGTGATTTGGCTGTTGTTTGAACTCAGGCATTGCCGCAATACCTAAAGTGAAGCTTCTGTAACGTATCTGGATCCAATGTCAACACAATAGTTCAATCTGGTATACAAAGGGTAGGCCGAGGTGTGTTTCTTGAATCCGCTAGATTATCCAAATGGAATGCATGTTAACAGATGATACAGATGACTATAATTGGCAGCTACTATGCGAAGATGTGCAGTAAATATCGCTAGCCTGATAATGATGCTACTAATAGTGCCTATGCATATGGATACATATGAGACTACGGGCACGGCGATAGACATAGTGTTATATCTACGATACAGTTTTAATGATCAATACCTCATGTTAACGTATACATAGGCCTACTGCTTTTTAGATGGTTGACTTTATAGGGTGTCCTCATTATGTATTAATTAATTCTATTTCTCAGGCGACCATATCGCCATTATAGCATCAACGTGTATTATCCCCTCCCTAGTGGACCACCTACATACTAGCTTTACTTCAGGTTCAGAAATATCGGCCATCCTATCCTTGTGAGGGCATCCTGAACTTAGGAGGACAATAAAGCTTACGGTATACCAAATTGAGTTAGCCAGTAGCCTGAGTACAGACGACGTATCGCTGATGGTCTAATTTCTTACCCACTTATCCCACCTGTTGCGCAAGTTCAGAGGTCAACAGTGGTGGAACGCAGTCATGTGACTCGGTCAATCTGAGAGAATTGACTGGGAACCGTCTCATTACGCTGTGCGCTTGACACAGGAGTCAGAGCTGCTTGGTGGCAGGAAAGTGGGTAATTGGCTATTGTGAGCAAACTGGCGTCCTCAGCTAATTAACAATCGACAACGTGATGGTTTCTGACCTTGGATGAGAAACCAGATAATAAATATGCATGTCATAGCTGATTTGCACATCAGAACGAAGGCAACGCTTACAACAGGATTACCAGCATTCTCGATGTTTTACTAATGACGACACCGAGGTCGACTCTTAACAGAGTCGTATTATCTATTTCCCTGTGGTATTCTGTCTTTTATCCCGGTGTCTGATGTCTACTTTTCTGGTAGTTTATGTCTATTGTATACTAGTAGTGTAGTCTTACCATCCTGATTGTGTCCGTCTACTCTCCATTGATTTGTGTCTATTCTCTCAGTGCATGGGCCGGTATTCATAAAAGGTTTAAGTCAGTTTTTGCTATATATTGATCATCAAAAACTGGCTTAAGCCCTTTTATGAATACCGGCCCTGCCCTGACTTAAGCCCTTTTATGAATACCGGCCCTGGTATCTATTCTCTCAGTGCCTGGTGTCTATTCTCTCAGTGCCTGGTGTATATTCTCTCACTGCCTGGTGTCTATTCTCTCACTGCCTGGTGTCTATTCTCTCACTGCCTGGTGTCTATTCTCTCACTGCCTGGTGTCTATTCTCTCAGTGCCTGGTGTCTATTCTCTCACTGCCTGGTGTCTATTCTCTCAGTGCCTGGTGTCTATCAGGTATCACCTTGTGTCTACTCTATAATGCATGATGGTCAATCCAATATCATCCGTTTACTGTACCAGTTTCTATAGTATAATGTGAAGTCCATAGTGTCCTGTATCTACTGTTTCGGAGGCTGCTGTCTAATCCAGTAGCTTGCGCCTGGTCTACAAGTGCCCGACTTCTACGCTCTTATTACTTGGTGTCTACTACGATCAAGGTGAACACTCAGAGAACGTTTACTGTCTGTAGATCTACAGCCTGACGCTATATGTAGTATGTATTACAACAGGGTGACTACGATACGTCAGTGGTCAGTGCTTTAGGAGATAATGTAAGCGAGGAGATCCATGTCAGTGTCACTATCTCAATAGTCACTGATAACAGCTATAGTCTGCAACACTCGCCTTCTACTGGTACTAAAGAGGCTTTAGTTGTAATTGCTCGTTGAACCAGAACGTGGATGGTGTTGCAGGAGGTTTGATTGCTCCGTGAGAGTCATAGACAGCTTATTAACTCTACCCTAGGTAGTTATAACGTTAGTAGTAGATGCTCTGAACATTGCAGTCTATACTGATGGTAGGAGAAGACCGGATCAGATATCGATTTCATGATGGTAGAAGGAGCATAATTGTACATTTAGGAGATATCGGATCCATTTCGTACAATGTTCACTGTTCTGCTTAGCATCCTGAACTAACCTATGCCATTCCCAGGTTTGGAATGAGCGTCACTGTACAGGAAACACTGCTTTCATACATAGAACTTCCCATGTAATGGGTTCCTCCCACAGGAAATCGATATGCTATTTCTGTGGCCTGTTGTAAGGGTAAGATAATCTCAAGAGTATTGGATAAAATTTAAATTGAATTTTAAAGGACCTGTAACCTGTATCAATATACCAGTGGTACCGTTCGTGAAAACTGAGTTTGTGAACAATAACCAAGAGAAGGAGTCGATAGCACACTTCTTTGTTAATCTGCAGTCTGTCCACTTCCAGTGGTACTCTGAAGTAAAGACTGACGTCATGATCAGAACGAATCGTTTGTGTTCGACATCGCTTACGAATACGACAACACTTACGATAACGAAATACTCGACATCACTTGTCACGAAATATTCGCCACTCCCAAATACAACACTTTGGAGCAACACATGGAACGCAACAGTATGTTAACAGTATAGGTGAACATACGACACATCCTAGTATGTTAACAGTATAGGTGAACATACGACAATCCTAGTATGTTAACAGTATAGGTGAACATACGACACATCCTAGTATGGTAACAGTATAGGTGAACATACGACACATCCTAGTATGTTAACAGTATAGGTGAACATACGACACATCCTAGTATGTTAACAGTATAGGTGAACATACGACACATCCTAGTATGAGATCAAACATGGAAACATAAAGTAACGTTACAGTTAGCTTATTAGGTAGTTTGTAATGAAATTTATTGCTTATCCTTTGAGCCAATAAAGATCTGACACCAACTACAACTCTGCCTTACCGAATACTGGATATACGTAACAGAGGCAACACTTCCATGGTATCTTCAGATGGCTGAACTAGACAGTTACCTGCATATCACCAGCTGATAACAGCGACGCGTTTGGTTGAAATTGGTGCCTTCTTATAATCATTGAAACGACACTGCACTGTATAGTGTGTCAGTTTAGAGGACATTTCATAATTGAAGCGATATGCTACTATGTTCTCGAGTATATTTTCGGAAGTGTTTTCCTAGCATCAATGAAACGACAATATGCAATCTCGTACGTGTAGAGCTGGATCGTGCCGAGGCGACGTATACAGTAAACGTTATATTGCAACTCAGTCCCCTAGCGAAACGTGCCCTTCAATATTTGAAAGACAGCGATCCATCTTAGTCCTGCATCTGTAAAAGTGGTTGATTGGTATACTACATGAGACTCAATACATCAGTGCAATATTAATGTATCTGGTTGTTTGAGTGTATGTGTGATAGACTTAACAGTTGTTATATAAAGGTACATCGTTCATAACTACGGTAGGCCTTACACTATTCAAGAAATGACAATGAACTTTGTTGCGCCGCTACCTCTCAAAGGAATACCGCCTGACAGTGAGATAAAGATCTAAATAAGTTACTAGACGGGGGATGGGTTACACTGCTTCCACTGAACACTAACAGTAACAGTTCAATTGTTTCGTAGCGTTGATTGTCCTGTTCTAGCCGAGTAAATGCCTTGTTGTGGTGTAATGATGCCTTGCTATCCGCGACATCGATCGGTGGTGTGTGGAGCGCGTGCCTGCCTCTGACTCCGCCAGAACGGTGGAGAGACCCTAGCGTCAGGAGCGCGTAGCTCCCTCTCTTCAGCGACTACACGGGCCAGGCATGAGCACGTTCCGCCACTCAGTTCCGGGCTGTTTCCGGCGGACTTACTTTTCATGGAATCTTCGTGTGTCTCTTCAGTTTACTTTAACACTCTGTTTCTTCTTCGTATCAAGCGTGTTACCAGACACGGAAAAACAGATAATTAAAGTTGGCTTCATGACCGGTTCAAATATCGCGGCAAACGCCAAAAAGCTGTACACCAGGCCTGGTCGCTTAATATCTGGTGCACTAACTTACGCAATTAATGAGGTGAACAACGACAGCACGATCCTACCCAACCACACCATGGAGTACGTCATCGCCGAAACCTACGGTCTGGAGCAGGAGAGCATCAAAGAGACCGTGTTATTAATTGATAAAAACATATCTGTGTACTTGGGTCCACAGGAGACGTGTATCCACGAAGGGAGGTTAGCAGCTGCCTTCAACCTACCAATGATCTCTTATGTGAGTACCATCTCTGCAGTCCATCTGTGATGTTCTACTTATATCTCATGCGTCTTCTCATACCCGCACTTCCATACATCCAGATTGCACATACGTATGATGTTTTTATATTATAGCTTCTCGGAGCTCTAGAACCCGACTCTATAATGTCAACAACTCCACTTATACCGTGGTAGGCGTTCAATGTCATTAGCTGTACGGTATCAGCTTTTTTAGAAAACATACCTCTCCTTTTACATGACAGGAATACGATAGCGTTCATATTTATTGAACAAGATATCAAAGTATCGGTTTTTAGGACAAGTGATATTCACAAGTACATGCCTAGCTACATGTCTAAATGACAAATGTATTTTTTTTGTTATTAATATGAGTGAGTTTGTAGTGCCTGTAAGACACAGGGCAATGCTCTGATATGTTAGATCTGTAGAGGGAGTTATCCAGTACCTAGGGACGGACTCCGGCGTGACCGCTGTGCTGTGACACACCAGTATACGGGGCTCCTAACATCTGCCACATGTAACAACGTTAATTACACCTCTGGCATGTCACCATAATAACTGTATTTGCCTTGTTAATTAGAGAATGTATCCTGGAAAAATGTGATAATAGAACTTAATGTAATTGTGTATACGTGTTTTGGGATTGCGCGTGATGAAGTACATGGTATGTTTCTACAAATTCCAATTATCCGGAGCTACGTGACACGAGTATTTTGGGGTAAAAACAGCTTAGTTTGCATTATCTGTGGAGTCATGCATCTTCTCAGAACGATAAGTACTACGTATGTTTCAAACACTCTACATTTATTAAATAAACGGTCTCTTTAATCGATGATCCTACGTCAAACCTAACTACATCAGCCCCAAATAATATGCACTAGATAAGATATCCAATCTCATGACATTTTGGTCAATAAATATGTTTAAACTAAACTAGATAAGTTCAAATGTAATAGAAACTAAATCAGTCCCAAAATACTATTCGATGTTCATGAATGTAACAACTCAACACATCTATGCAATGTAAACCGAAGTGGACAGAACAGTGGACATCGTAGTGGACATACCAGTGGACATACCAGTGGACATCTGAGAGTAATTCCGTGGATATCGCCACCGGGGGACTTCGACTGAACAAGAAGTCTGATAGAGAACGTTGCCGTGATCACGAAATGAAATATAGTAGCCGCCGATCTCTAACAGTACGCTCATTTACCTAGATACATAGGAACTTGTCTGAGAAGTAATTGTCTGAGAAGTAAAGATCTAAACCTATATATACAACTGTATAGAAACACTATTGTATTAGTGCCAGCCCTTCTGCTGTTTGGAGTGTTTGCCTACAAGCAGAGTCAGTATTATGCTATCAGTTTTCTTTCTTTGTTACATCCATGTATTGATGATGTATCATGCACTACCCACTCCACCAAATAACAACCATTTGTCAGAAATATCTGGCGTCGCCGTGATAAAACTACCATAGGAAAGATTTTTTCACGTGGTGTCCCAAAAATCCCAACAAATCAAGCGCGATAGCTGCCATATTTATCTCGTTGATGAATGCTGACGCTGTTGCTATTCAATTACTGGTCGGAGCGCCGCTTCTAAATACACGTCGAACTTCCGACTGCACATAGGAGGTGGACCCTATGTAAGGCCACTTCGTTGAATCTCACCGGGCCATTGAATTGGTGAGGTGATATTCTCGAGAACAATTAGTGTCCTTCTATAGATATTTCAATTCTGTTCCTTGACGCTGGCGTAGGATAATTCCGAAACCTCTCCGCGTCGACCTAGCCAGCATCCACACCATCACGAGGTGCACGACATGGCTGACGACTTCTCCACGACGACCTAGCCAGCTTCCACGCCATCACGAGGTGCACGACATGGCTGACGACTTCTCGTAGGAACATGGGATTCAACCAAGGTCGCGTACTTGTGAATATGACTGCATATGCTAAACACTCAGTCTGATCTATTCCTGGTTACGGAAGTCTAACAGATATTTATTACGTTGCTTCCTGGCGTTTCCGTGCATTATAGGATTGATAGCATCCAACTCATAAATACGGCCATGGGATATGCGGAGACAATCATTCCAAATTCAATCTCTGACTTTAACGCTATTAAAAGGCCATAGAATGTGTAGGTATATAAATAGTGCATACATTTACACATCGCTTGATAAATGAGCGTAATTGAGTACCGGTTTAGCTGACGCTTAAGTACAGACTAGAAGAGGTAATATTCCGTTAAATAACAAACTCTGCATGATGCAGTATGTCTTCATTATCCCTGACGCAATTCTAAATAAACTGTGCAGCAAAACGCAACATGTCTGCATTAGGTTTAACTCGCATTCCAAAAACCAAATAGAATTGGTATTTCCTCGTAGAGATTTATAGCGCACGGCTGACACGTTACTTGGTGTCTCTCAGAGAGGTTTCTGTAATGCGGAGCTAGAACTTGAAGGCTTTATCCATGTCCTCTACCCCTGTGTGCATTTCACCAATAGTAATCTTTATACATTAATTACCTACGTAATACTACTCTCCGAATGTATATTGGAGGAAATAAAATCTATCTATCTATCTATCTATCTATGGTCCCAAATTACTGTGTGTTAGTCATAGGCCTATATACTACATACTTCTAACTAGATACTAGTGAACAAGACTAGATATTGAGGCTGATAGAAGCAGTTCACTGGCACTAGTTGAGGTAAGAACAGAACCTTCTTCTCGGGCCACCGCTTCCGTGACACCAAGGTTTATCAAGCAAATCCTGGCCTCCCTCGGGGTCCCCAGCCAAACCTAATCGATAACACGATGCCCACCATGATATACATGTCCAGTGAATATGACTTGCATTTATAACTTAAAGATTAATCACAACCACCACGGTGCTAGGTGGTATGGCTGTACAAAGGGTCGAAGCATATATTTCTGTGCAAAGTATATTTGCCTCGAGTTAGTAAACCAAACATTTCAGTTTCTATATAAGTCATCCACGAAGATATCAGTACATGCACTTGAAAATTACTGTGATTAAAACATGTAACTAGCAATACTAGCAAGGTATCGATGATATACGACATGGTTATACTTCATAAGTATCTACAAGTACAAGTTCATGAAACGTTTCACTACACCAATAACATGTTTGCGAATTCACTATACGCGTTCTTCTCCAGTAGGCCTACACAGGAAGCAGCTTGAATGTATTTGAATTATACATGTAGTCAGAAACTATTTTGGTTAAAGTCAAATCATGTTTCTCCAGCTCCTATCAGACTCTGAACAGTTCCTTGCATATTTATAACAGTGAAGCAGGTTCCTGAATACAACCATACATCAAGAATACATGTTTGATATTTGCTGTTATTCTGCAGATGCACTTTAGTAATTGCATGTTTGCGAATATCGAATATCAAATCTAGGAATGTCTATATCATATTAGAATCAGCCTCTTCAGGTAATCGCAAGTCGGCGAAATCGGTGGATGGGAATCCAAGACCGTTGTGAGAATATGTTTGATTTAGCAAGTTTGTTATGTGATTCAAGAGTTACATATTAATATTTAAATATTAATATGTAACTATTCAATCATTGTATTGTGTCCTGAACACAGCCTTGAACAATGGTTAACCATTGTTGAGGTCTACGTTCAGGACACAATACAATTATCTACAGTGCTACATAGCGCTACAGTAGTCGTTCAGTAGTCGGGCAGAACATGGTAGTAGCACTACCTTTAACTTAAGCTTTTGAGCCCGGAGAGTTTGGTAGGAAATAGTAGGAAAATCCAAAGCATGAAGGGACTGCACGATAATTGTAGTGTGTCCTGAACGCAGCCCAGGACACATGGCACAATGTTGACCTTTCTTTTGTACCTATTTTGCTATAGAATGTAATCATTGCAATGTTGTAGATGAATACACAGTTGACATTCCTTCCTCGTCTTGATGAAGTACCGTCAAATATACGAAACCTTTCTTGCAATTAGATTTGGTACACTAAACCCTCAAATTAAATTATTCCATCCAGCATCTGAAGGGACGCATACATATCCCATCACTTTATATGTAATAGGTATTTAACCAGCTGTCTACAAATGTATCAGTTACAATTGTCATTATTCCAGAGGAGATTGCGCTAATAACCACTTATATGAATGATTAATGCATTCTGGATACTAAATATACTAAATAACGGAGATACATGTATGGCAGCACACCCATATTGACCGGTATATTAGAGAAAAACATGAACTTATCAACACAGCAGGAACATCTATTAATTCATAAAGAGAGGCCATTTCCTCGTGCAGAAGACGGAACCCATAGCAAGGCGCGGTCCACTGCTTCCAACTAGAGTCTCTGTATCAGCATCAACTACTGTCTGGCCTGCTGTCTGTCCACCAATACATGTTGTCACTTAGCTCTGGAAGTGGGTTCTAGGCCTGGAAGCTATGTAGTAGAATCCTGGCATAATTATACTTACTAGTATATATTTTATTAGGTACCTATTATACATTTAATTTGTGGGATTTATTTTGCACATTCACATTTTATGCTAAAACATTTTGCAGCATATTGTAGCATATTGTGATTCGATTTTATGCTATATCCATCCCCATTATATACACCTGGACAAAAGTTAAGCGCCCCCGTATATTTCACAATGACTTGCGTTGAAAGCCTGATATTCATAACATAACCTCGGAAAAAC
>JAUTBZ010131749.1:0-14071 GCA_032361785.1 Lepetodrilus galriftensis
ACGTATTTCATCACCAACTGTACTAGTCGATAAACTTTCGCGCGGACGTGATAGAAGACAACCCCTGCACTCACAGTATAGCGCGCTATTTCAAAACTCTCCCCCAGATGAAAGAATCTCACCACTATTAGCCTTGATAATTTGCCTTGGTAATTAGCCTTGATATATCGTTAGCCTTGATGATTTGCTATGTACGATCCTACCACAAGATTCGTAGCGCTGACTGTTGCAGTAAACCTGCGAGCACCGGCTATGTGTGATATGCAGTACTAAAATTCCTCTATATATGCCAGTCAACGTTGTCGAACGTTGTCGAGCGCCCAAATCAGCAACCCACCCCTAAATACATCCTTATACCGCCACTAAGTTTGGGTATTGGTAATGTCCTTAGCGAATAATTTACGGTATTACCACCTGGAATGCAAATGGCTGACATGTTACTGTTGCAAGACAAGGAAACGCAAACAAATCGCTCATTGGGTTAAACTCGTATCACAGTCAGACTATGCCTTTGATTATGTCTACAACTTCCCGATCTACTGTTGACAGGCCTGTCAAACGTCAGTCACATGTCGATGTCTAACCATATCTTGAGCACCGCTACAAAGGACTCCAAATCACAGATACCTTTTCTTATTCTCTCTGATGTTTCTGTCTACTCAACAGTTCGATGGTATTAGAATATTCCTACCTGGAGGCGATTACCTGTATAGCGTTCGCAACACGACGTTTGAATGTAGGCCTACTTGTGTATTATTTTGTAAAGTGCATGAATTATTTTCACGAAGTTTCGTCATAGGTATCGCGTACAAGAAATATTAAATCGATCGAGCTATGTTTATAAGAGTGTTCAAACTCATTACTTAATATTGTACATTCCGAGGTATAGGTAAATAGTCTTCGTATAGCCGTAGGTAATGTCGCGCAAGGCTATCAGTGGCATTTTAAAACATTTTTCTTATAGGATACAAAAGACTAAATTCATCTGTGCAGATGACCCAGCCATATAAGAGGTATTATTACTAGTATATGGCGTTGTGGTATATCCATAGATCCAGGCAATGTGAAGTTGGCTCTTTTTTCCTTTTTCCTTTTTCGATATTCTCCTACAACTACACGAAAAATCAGGAATCATTAAAACATGCCTAAACCGGAAGTGTGCGCATATGACACCTACATAGGCTGATAGACTCTATTGAGACCTTTACATTGCATCTATCAAATCTGAATTACATAATCTTTCATGTACCGTAGAACACTAGCTCCTTATTCAGCTCCATATATCTACGGCCCCGAAGGATTCATCGTCTGTTGCACCCTTTACCAAGTCCCCCAAGGTAAAATTGGCATCCATCGCACTTTGCGCAATCTACCGATGGTACCGCCAACATCCGTCAATAGCGCAGCGAGATGCTACCGCCAATATCCGTCGATAGCGCAGCGAGATCTATCGATAGCGCAGATCCACCAAGTCCGCATGCTATAATGTTGATAGATACATGTCAAGATCTATATGTCGAAGCCTCGTAGATGGATTATCAGATGCTGCTGCTTATATCCTGTTCTATATATGAATACACCGAGCTACGCTGAGAATGTCTACGTATGTACTTATTCATTTGGGTTTTATAACTCAATATATTATGTGTACCTGCCTTTTTTGTAACTAGCCTCACTAGTTATTCATCTTCATCTTGACAGTCATACTAACCCTATACTACTTTCTGGAAATAACCGAACATACCAAATAGAACAGTGTACTTTATTCATCGAGCTGGGAGAAGGTTAATAGAGCAATATCTCCCAGATAAATCCTGGGAAATTTACGGTGTATTTTTTTTCCTATTGGTATATCCATAGCTGAGCGAAAATATGTAGAATAGTCATTCATGAAGAGTCACTGAAGAAGTCAACAGTAGCCAACCGCGTTGAGTTTTCTGAAAGGTCGTATTAACGCTCTCGTGTACTATATGTATAGTATGTGTGTATCCCAGTCCAATTGCGCTAATACATATTGCGCTGTCTCTTACATATTTCAAGATTATTTCGCTCGATTCATGGCTTGTCAGTTTACGACAGCAGGGTACCTTTAAAACATGTAGGGCTTAACGTTGCAGTAACTATACGAGTAACTATATGAGTAACTATACGAGCACCGGCTGGTACTGATGAACCAAGAATGATAACTGCACGTACATACATTGCATAATATCATGACTGCTTCAGAACGGTAGCCAACTACTAGTATTATAGAGGTTTCCATTACGGATACAGTTAGGTCATCGGTTGTTTCGTAGTACGTGACGTCAGAGACTCGCCCGACGTGTAGTTTCCCGTTTCTGGCCGTCCGGATTCCCTGGTAACCGAAGTGTTGCGAAACCTCTCCATTAACTAACACGGATGTTTAGCCTATACTGGATAACCAAGGCGGGTTAGAACTCGGGAGTCGGAACCATTTGACTGCTACACCAAACATCCCTCCCTTCCAATGCCTAGTTCTGCGTGATGTCACAACCAGACGCCGAGGTTACGAAACGGATTTCATGTTCAAGTCAGTTTTTTTTCAGAAATCCCCATACACAATTTGAATTGAGCATGAAATAAAACTCGAAAAGGTTTCGTAATCTTGGTGCAAGACGGTCATGACTTGACTTCATTAATTGTATAATATAACTCAATAGTTGTTGAAATATATACCCTATCTTTGACAGGGATTTGTCATCTCTCTCCGACCAATAATTGGGGGTGATTTTGTCAGGTGTTCATGTTCAATCTGATTTATCCTGGTTAATCTTGACATGTTTCCAAACATAAAAGTCGTCATAGCCAGCGGCCTTAGAAGTTTTAAATATAAAATGCGCATTTACCGTTTTAGAAAATATGTAAAAAGTAGCGTAGATGATTTGTTATAATATAGCTTTCGGGGAAATGCATTGACAATACATCTAACAGTAGTCATCTTGCTTGAAGATAACACAATAGGTAATTTATTACAATTTTGAAATATTTTGTCATGTTATGTATTTATAGTTTTTGCATGAACTCATTGTATTGCTAAATGAAAATAATATGCCAGTGTAATATATATATACGACACAATGTATTTTGCTAATATAAATTATTACTTGTAATTATATGGAAACCAAACCAAACCTGTATAAACAATATACTAATTCATCATGCTGGTATTTATTACAATAGAGTAGTATTATAATATTATATATTATATACTATTATATATTATACTAGGATTGCTTTCCACATTATTTCAGCTGAATACTAATCTATTCGCAAAGTTACGACAGTAGCAGTGAATTGAGTTAGTTGATGTTCATGAAGTGTTTGGATGTCCATGAAATGTTTTTATGTCCATATTATAGCGTTTGAATTGGTACATACCGTACGGTATTTGGATGTCCATGAAGTTATTTTATGTTCGTAAAGTGTTAAAACATGTCCAGTGTGTTAATGTCCATAAGTGTATGGATGTTCATGAAGTGTTTATTGTCCATAAAGTGTGTGGATGTCCATGAAGTGTTTATATGTCGAGAAAGTGTTTGGGTGTTCATGAAGTGTGAATATGTCCTTAAAGTTCCTCGATGTCCATAAATGTCCATGAAGAGTGTCAATAAATGTGTTTATTATTAAACTCAGTACTACATGTAAACTATTTCCTTGATATTTATATGCCTAACATGAAAACATCTCGCCAGGCTATACTAGGTATCTTTCTGGAGTATGTACAATAAGCATTAACTCGTACTCAGAAAGAATCGTAATCTCTGGCCCCGAGATTACGAAACTTTCTGAGTACGATTTCATACTCAACTCAGAATTTTGTTCATAAAACGTCATGTGACGTCATAATCTGAGTACGTTTTTGTGCTAGTTGTCGGTATCACAATTGAGCAAAACATCACAAAAACCAAAGACGTTATTCTACATGTATATTTATTTTTCAATTTTATTTTACGCATCCCGCAAGGAACGGAAAGCGCATTGCGGACAGACAACAGAAAACACTTGTCACAGAATGGTGTACGTCGGTAGCTGTAAGCCGTACACACAAGGGTTTGCTCGCCGTACACTCGTCGCATACTGGCAATAAATAGAAACAGAGCCAATAGTCTTTGTCCTATTGGAGGGGTCATGTACAGTCATATTCATAATTCTGAGTTTTGTTGCATAAAGCTGGATTTGATTACATTCTTATATATATAAAAAAAAAACATTCATAATATTCACTTTCAGAAACAACATATTTTAACAAAAACTGATAACACTATTTGTGGGTGTTTTAAAGTAATACCGCTCTAAGTAAAATACAGAACGTGTCTGGGCCATTCAGTTGTCCTGTTATTTGTTTGATGAGGTAAATATCTGTATCTGACAGACGGTACAGGGTCAGGACATGCGCAATCCATAACGAGGCTCAACTTAACCACTAGGACAGGTTAAGTTAAATAAAATTAAACATTTAAAATATATTTTATAAATTATATATATACAATATCCTGCCGCACTGCATTTGAAGTCTTTCGCGGCGCTCACAGCGCGGGGGTGGGGGTGGTTGAGAATGGGGTGAAACCCCCCTTCTCTCCCTCCCTCCCCCCTCTTTTTCAGTTCTACAGCACTCCGTGTACGACCCCAGGTAATGGTCGATTAAAGTTTATAGTGACATGCTCCATGTTACCGGGCTCCATGTTACCCGGACTCCATGTTACCGGACTCCATGTTACCGGACAACGGTCAGTCTTCTGTCTTCACTCTTCACCCATGACTAGCTAGTGGTTCTCAGGTTTTTCCTCCTCGCCGACTCTCGCACGTGGCTGAGGTAGTGCGCATGCGCGCGCAACCCACGTGCATCCGCTCCAGGTTCGCGCGTGCATGTTCTGCAGCAGAGCTTAGCAACCACCGTCGGGGTGGATGCCGCGGCGATGGTGCAGCGGACGCCACACAGGGGGAATAGCGAGCTAGGTCGGCCAACACTCGTAATCCTAACGTTAGGCAGGCACAAGAGTTTGCATAGTGTTGTTCACCGGAGGTCCTTCCCTCCAGACATCAGCGTCCTGCTATCGGCACCCACACGCCTCCACCACCATGTCCTGATAGTTCTTGAGCACAACCTTACCCCTCTCGTCCAAATACAACATAGATATGGCGGTAAGCTCGGTCGGAACACAGCACGCCTTGGGCACGGCGCTTGGATTGACCGAGTTCACTAGCGTCTGAACTATTGCATGGTTTGTGGAGTTGAGGTGTTGGTTCAACGGGAACGGGCAGTCCCCGTGACAGTAGTAGGCGTTGTAGCCAGATGGAGCCACGATCCAGTCGTTCCAGCCCACGTCGTTAAAGTCCACATACAGCGCATGTCTGCGACACTGGTTCTTCCGCTTACGCTGTCGCCTTTTCTTCTTCTTCTTTCGGGTCTTCTTCTTCCGGCGCCCAGAACTCCTGCGCGTCCGCGAGTTAGGTCCACGACCATCGTCCGTGTACGCCACTAGCAGCGGCCTCTGCGACTGCCAGTGACTTTCCGACAACGACGCCGAGCGGCGTAAACGCACGTGCGAGTCTGTGCTCACGCGCGGATTGTTCGTAATAAGACGAATCTCCAGCCCATGGTTTAACCGGGGCCGCTTCTTCCATTTTAATACTGCAGAATGAACGTCAAAGGACTCCCACGAGGGGTTCCTAAGATCCACAACCTTGGTGTCAATAAGTCTAGATATACACTCCCGCCCCTCGCCCGGGGGCTGCATTATCTCGTGCACCTCCACGCGATGTCTCTGCAAGCTCGGGTGCTCGCTGTCAGCACTGGTGCCGTCCAGAACACTATACACATCCTTGAATAGTCGAAGTTCCGCTGCTGCTAAAGCCTCGACATCCGGGATATTCGACACGTTGAACCAGATTCGACTGCAAGTCCTCTTATCACATTCAGAATCGGTGCCATGCACATCTGAAACAATAAAAACCGTTCTTTAATCATATGACGTCATGAATTTAAACATGGCAATGCTATAGAGTATGGTCATGGATAATCAAAGGCTATTGAGCCTTGGAATACGATATAGATCTACGACATGGTTTACTTTTAAACTTTCAGGGTACTAAGTAATCAATGATGTATAGGCATAGATAACCAAAGGCTACTGAACTTGAAAACAAGAATAATCAAATGAAATATGACATATAGTTTACTTTTAAACTTTCAGGGTACTAAGTAGGAACTGTTAAAGGGAATATGTTTTAACGGCTTGGCATGATGTCGATGAGAATGGGGTTTGTTTTATTTATTTATTTTTTAAAAGCGTGAGTGATTATGGAGCTTAACGTCGCTGCAAGAATCTTTTTAAAAAGAAGACAGAAAGAAACTGCCCACCAAAAAACAAATGTCGAAATGAAGACAGTTTTCCAGACATTTTGGCAGGAAGCGTGAGAGAGACTGGGCAATCAGGTGCGCGCTGAGACACGTAACTAGACATCAGGTTGAAAGGAATTATATTTTAAACATGTTTAAATCCATTCTTACGCTTTAGTACACCCAGATCATGTACACAATGCAAAAAGCTTGCCAGGGAACGTCCGGCATTCTATTGAAACAAGGTGTGAAAAAAACTGCACGCGGACTGTTCAAAGAAGTTCATTCGACCACTGCTTACCTCGCGACGTGCATTCCAATGACTCAATACCCAATCGTTACGCCATAAGTAAACATGACGTCACTTCCGGCCACCTTGGCGGACGTATATGGGGATGGCAGTATGTATGAGTAACTACTTCAAAGCGCATGTGGCATCCACTTGAATTCTTGTCCAGCTAGACGTTTGTGTAAGTTCATGTGATAAAATGCCAATGTTATTTTTACACTTGCTCCAGAACAAGCAAGCTACTATGCTAAACCAACATTCATTTGCCGGTCAAGGCACGATACAAATGTCCACATATCTGCTTTAGAGAATTCTTCTGACGGATACGCAAATATTTGCGATAATCTGTCCCTTGGTAAGTTTATGGAATCATGCTTGGGAACAGATACATAGATGTCTGATGGATCTGCCAAGAAGCTGCCCGATCACGTTGATGCATCTTCAAAAGATCTACGTGTCAAATCAACCCAGTTTGTCACAAATGCCTCTGCACCGCATTGTGCTTAAGGTGATAAATACATGGATGTTATGTAGGTTTCTGAGAATCTCAGAGCGTCATATCCATAACTGCACCCGCAAAGATCAGGGTGTCACATCCGTAAATTATGCATGTGCATCTACCAAGATAAGGGTTTTAAATCAATACATATTCTGTATGTATCCAGAAACCACAAGGGGTCGATCTACCACTGATTGACTGATATCAGGGTTTTCAAATCATTACATATCCTGCATGCATCGGCATAGCTCAGGGTAGAAATTGAGATAACCTGGCAGTCTTGCAAAGAGAGTTTGTTACACTTAAAATACATATTCCTGGATTAGATCATTGACGTTGATGCTAGGTAAAAATTGCATCATGTATCTTATTCGTATAAATGAAGCGGACACCCAACAATTAAGATTGAACGGGGGCGACTCTACAACCGATCGCAGGTCAAATTGAACGTGTTAAAAGAAACACCTTCATCTTAGACGATGTCATAGATTAATGGCTACGCCAGGGCCATCTTCAGGAAAAGGCAAGCGATTCATTAAAGACGTGACAAAGAAGATGCAGCTGACTGTCAGGTTAGATGCAGAAATTGTCCGCAACCTTAAGCGATGACCGTTTGTATTGTAATGTGCGACCTCCACATAATGCGAACACCACAGGGTTTAAGGAGAACACAAAGTCATTAATCTTAGACGCCTTCTCTTATTAAAATGTTCTGATGTTCAAACACCGGCATAAACATTGCCTGCATGAACGCGAGCTAAACTAACATTAGACATGCAACTGCACAAGCTCGTAATTCTTGTTTTTCTCTCACATTTTAATCTTAATAATTTTTAAAGGATGGCGTCATTGCGTGTCTCATCATTGACGATTCCTGAAGGTTAGGATATGTTTGTTTCAGAGTAATTACATAACTGGACGCCTAACCCTGTAAACTCGGCCACGATCGAAACGGTCAACACTTTTGCTGTTCCTAAGATTCCAACAACTGCCCCTAAGCAGACAATACAAACCTTGGTGTCTCCATGACCTTTTTCACCCAGTGACCTCTGAAGACATACTTGCCCTCTGGCGCGAGAAGGCAAAAGGCAGATGGACTGGGTTTATTCTAGAAGACATTGAGAAGAAACCAACGCTTGCGCAGCTGTTCAAGAGGTTGGTTCAAGACGTCAAATGCTGTGAGAGTGTATCAGTGAGAGAAACAAACAACCAAATGTGTGGAACTCTCCTTGGCGGGAAAGCTGTGGATGAGCGGTGTCTGAACGGCCATCGAGTCACATGCCTTAGGAAGAGCTCTATACCTACATCCGCCTACAGGTAAAGCTGAAGGCTCTTGTCAAGGCTTTGAGCATCTTCATGTTTTCAATGCAGAAAACCACTTTAATCCAAAATCACAAAAGGGTCTTCAATACTAAATACTGCTGTTTATCATCCTACGTTGTCAATATTTATGTCATAATTTAATTTTGTCTAAGCAAGGTTTTTTTAAAGCAATAATTATCCCTTTTTTTTATAGTGTTGTATATTATTTCGTATAACTATATTAGACAATGGTCTGTTCTTTTACGTTTAAAATACTATGATGAACAGTAAAATTGAGAATTGAGTACACAATATTGTTTTAATATTCCTCGAGATATGAACATAAAAACCGACGTGAAAATGTTTGTATGAAACCGCGAATATAAGTGCATAACCCATTAACAATATGATGAACAGTTAATATGTGCATAAGCCATTGTAACATAGTTGATGTTCTTTGTTGGCGGCCCTCGGCTAAGCCTCTAAACGTGTACGTTTGTAAAGTAATACACGGTTTTTCCATGTTGACAAGATGATGAAATGTCTGTCAGAGTTAGCGCACTCGGAGCACCACGTAATGTGATAGAAGAACGGCATCAATCGATCCCACGCAGGATCGATGAAAGAAAAACGATGACTTATTAATGCTGTGTTTATATCCGGAACAATTAAACTTGATGACAGGGGAACGGGTCTATTGGCACGAGTAAACCCGGTGTAGGGTTACGATGTCTCTCCAGAGCCTGTTATAGATACATCTAACCGTTGATTTAAGATTTTCCCAGTTCACTCTGAACTGATGCCAATGCCCAATATGCTAGTAACATTTAATCTTGTCTCCCATCAACGCATATCCTGATGTATCTAATATAAGAAGGATGCGACCGGGACCATGCGACAGTTTCAAATTAAACGATATTTTGAATTAGAGGGGTGCGATTTAACGGGGTTCCACTGTACATGTATCTCTATCTCGGAGTATTGGTCATACCGTAAAGATAATGCCAATCTATACTGGTGCAACATAGCCTAATATACTAGTATGTCCAATGTATGCGTTAAGGAACTCTCAAAGTTTCCACTCATAAGCTCGGAGTATGGCACATACCCCCAAGATATTGTCGATGTATACTGGTGCATAGCATAAACTACCAAGGTATGCCTTGAGATACTTACTCCAAGTTCCAACGCATAATCTTGAGGGGAAAACAATACGATCTTCCTAAAGATCATTCTCGATGATATCATCAAATAGGATGTGAAAAATATGTCCAGAAGGTACTGCAAATAGTCCTGAAGACTATTCCAAGATAAAATCAAACTCTATAGATCTCTACCACATGCTGAACAAGTCCGCCTGAACAAGATCATTCCAAGATATAGTAAAAGTCTATACGACGCGATGAACAAGACCAAACAATACTGTAAATATTCCTGAAGAACATTCCATGCTTTTTCTCAAACTATACCATGTGATACATTAATATGACCAGACAGTACTGTAAAGAATGAACACTCCA
Source organism: Lepetodrilus galriftensis (assembly GCA_032361785.1). Lineage (NCBI taxonomy): Eukaryota > Metazoa > Mollusca > Gastropoda > Lepetellida > Lepetodrilidae > Lepetodrilus > Lepetodrilus galriftensis. The sequence goes on from JAUTBZ010131749.1 coordinate 9,972, forward strand.
AATTATTCTCAAAGTCTATACGATGTTAGAACAAAGATCGCAATAATGTACATATAATGCCATGAACACCAGTCCACGGGGTTTTCAAGGAATTCTACGTAATACGTTAACTTGACCAGACAGTCAGTAAATATTCCTGAAAAGTATGCCACGATGTTATAAAAGTAAACGATGTCATGAATAAGACACGACAGTACTGTAAATATCCCTTAACCACATTCCACTGCCGAGATATTCTCAAAATCTTTACGAGGTTAGAAATAAGACCAGACAATGTTGTAAATATTCCTAAACACAACTCCGCGATGTTCTCAAAGAATACGATGTAATACATACGACCAGACGTAGTGTAAATATATGAACACTCCACTCCGAGATATTCTCAAAGTCTATATACGATGGCCTAAATAAAACCAGACGGTCCAGCAAATATTCACAAACCCTTAATTCCTCAAACACTGGTTCTGGCCCAAGGTGTGCGCCACTACACAGACTGGGTGCTGTATATAGAGGTGTTTACAACACCTGCTGCAACGAATAAGGGTTCACTTCTATCCAATAACTCTCAGGTGTGACAAGCAAGGTAGATAACTCTGAGGTGACATTAATCATCTGTACGAGGCATCCTATAAAAGCTGTCATGAGAAGAACACAGCTACTCGGGATTGAATACAATTGTTCGTGACGAATACAGGTCAGATTGCAACTCTTACGTGAGTGGCAGTGCACTAGTCTTCATAGGATTCCGTCTGCCGTGTGGCCTCCATTAATAATAATATGTGCATTTGTAGAGCGCGCCATCCACCGTTACACATGACATGTATCTGTTGGAGAGGCGATACTATACTATAATTGTGTGTCTATTATCAGGTCGCAGAAAAACTATTACTCATTATTAATTTCGCATTAAATTATTTCTTCATAATACTTATATTTTAGGTTAGGGAGCTAATAACAACAATTTTGGTTTTCCTCTCTAAACATCTACATTGAATAGCAATTTAAATTTACGAAAGTAAATTGTTTACAAACATTAATTAACCCCCAATTACCGGATATGATATTATGCATAGTGTGGTTCTGTTCCCTTTTAAATGCGTTTCTTGTTTTAACTAACAGTGTCGTCGTTGTCGTATACATCCTCCAGAGAAACTAAAGCTAAACATCATCCTATGCGTGTAACCATTCATTGACTACTAGCTCCAGGCTGGCGGGATATATACCTTATTATACACAGAGCGCAGGTGACCACCAACATACTGACAAGATAAAGAAAGTGATCAACTTCAGATATGAAGCCGATCTTCGCCCCTGGCTCCGATGGCGGCCGATAAAGACGCGGCCATGGGAATTAAATACCTCCCATAACGTGTTCATTGTCCGTGACGTCAGAAGTATGGAAATAGTTCGACGCATTAGAACACGACGAGATTTCATACGAGATTTAGATGTATCGAGATCGCACGAGAATGATAACGTGAATACTTAATCCGGGTGATGATGATACGACTGTTGGTGGGAGGCCGGAGATCTTGTCGTGATACTTAATGACCTCGAGAAAAGGTCAATATTTCAGATCCAAGTGTAGTATTGGAGATTTGTGAATATGGTTTCAGGGTTTAGAGCAATACATTATCACTAGAAATGCACGAAAAACGAGGGCTTACCTGTATGAAAGAAACTCCGAACAGTGTTTGCAGATGTGAGTCCTCTGGCTGATGCTTTCGGGAAGGGTCCGGAAGAGCCCGTTCGGCGCACGTATTTTTCATAAAGGTCCTTCATATATTCTGGTATTTCCAGTGTCTTTTGTGGCTTTGGACGATTTTTCAGTCCAAAAATGTTCAACAAACTCGCTTCGACACTTTTCAAAAACTCCGGATCTCGTTCCGCAGATTGTTTCCCTTGTTTCTTGCTACTATCTGGCGATGCCGATCTGGATTGTGACGCTGCAAGGAGCCCTGAGCTGGTACCAATCAACGTGAGGCTAAGCAGGAGCACAAGACTGGTTGTCATGGAGACCGCGCTCATGCTGAAGTGGACACCTGGAACCAAAAGTTTAAGACATGTTTAAGACATAAGTTTAAAACATAAGTAGACAAATTAAAGGGAGAAAACTATGTCACAGCAATATTAAAAAAAAAAAATTAAAAATTAAAATAATTCCTGGCTTAACTCTCTCCCTGCTGGATTAGACACAGGCACTGCTCTTTAGGGCATCTCCGGTTGCCTTCAGCATGGAGAGGGTTAAATGTGATTAACGTCCAAAGTCCTTCTGCGATGCTTACACTTTACTTATTCGCAGATCTGCAATTAAGACTTATCGCTTCAGGTCCCCGGGTATCGTAGAAGCCATATGGTATCTGACTGGAATCCCATCCGTAATATAAAGTCTCGATGAGAAAGGTCGCACTCTGAGAGCGATATCGACCTGAATAATGAATAATCAATCATACGATTTGTCGCATCGATGACTTCCCCTTTACTACATAGCTATAGAAGAAGTTCAACCGTCCACAAGTACCGCAAAACCGCAAGTGCGCCGGGGAGACAAGAACCGGGCCATTGACAGACGTAATGCGCCAACTGTCTACAGTTGGTCACTGCACTTAAGTTTTGATTTGATGCTGTGGGGATCGAAGAGTCCCAAGTGTGTGACACCTGACAGCGGAGGGAGGAGCTTGGAACGGCACCTGGGGTCACCGGGTGCACTTGTGGCTCCATTCCGCTCTTCAGGTCTTTGAACACAAGCTCGTATTAGTTGGCACGCTTTTTTTTTGGCACCTGTGGTTCCCACCAGGTGCACATGCAGTTCATTAATAAACACACCTGTGTCGGGGGGTTGCCTGTTCTTGCATGTTTTCCAAAATACCTTGCGAACAAGCTTGAAATGACACGAATCGTTGCTTGCAAACAGATTAAACATTATTTGGAGAATTAACGGACATGTGGTATTTGAAATGTATCGAAATAGCCCGGGTGCAATTTGCAAGATGTGATATTCGAGGGTAACGGGAGATATATGGAGAAAGGGTGCCCAATGGCCCCCGTGGGTCAGCTCGCATGACAACCGAGGGTTGTAAATTTCAGTGCAAGAATTGAAATGTCAGAGACTTGAGACATGCTCCATTAGCTGGGTGTACTAACTCTGTGTTACGTCTGACTGTTGTGGAGGCAGAATTTAACACGGCTTAGGACATATGCCACAGGAACCGCACACACGGAACCCGGTAATAAAGCACGCCTGACATACACGACTAACCACTGTGAAATAGCTCCACATTCAAACGCTTTCCCATGCCAGTAGACACGGCATCACGTCGAAGACCGCGCTAAGCCGCTCCGGAGTTACAGCGCGACCATCCTTGTATTAGAAACTCATCATCCAGAAAAAGGAGCACAACCTAGTACACAAGTATGAATGAATATTTAATGAATGAAGGATGTCTTCCATTCATATTTACGGTACGTCCTTCGAGTGTAGATTTAAAGCAAGTATTCAATCAAGGTGGCTATTAAAACAAGTTTCGTGTTTTAGAAAACGGTGATTGTCATTTCTGGAGAAACGTACACACGCATCTTCATTCTTAAAATAGCAAGGCATAGAATGTGCTTTTAAAATTGGCAAGACCATCTTTGCATAGGTAAAGGGACATTAACGTATGTATTACATACTCGGATAAACCTAAATTTCCCCCACAAATCGATTTATTTTTCTCCTTCAGAATCTTATACAGTTTATCTAGAATTTAGAAATATGATTTCACCTATAAACATCTGAGAACGGTAAGAACCATTTTCTTCATATTGTCACAAGTTGGTGTTCTATGCATAACAATAACAAGATATTATATATTTGCTTATATATATATAATGCTGCGTACATATATGATCTTGACACGTTCACACTGACAGTCAATGTATCCACATAGAGAAAATACCTTTAACACTGACAGTCAATGTATCCACATAGAGAAAATACCTTTAACACTGACAGTCAATGTATCCACATAGAGAAAATAACGTTAGCAATGACAGTCAATGTATCCACATAGAGAAAATAACGTTAACACTGACAGTCAATGTATCCACATAGAGAAAAT
>JAUTBZ010131760.1:0-14068 GCA_032361785.1 Lepetodrilus galriftensis
CAGTACATATGCATGCAAGTCATGATATTAGTGAAAGATTCTAGAAAGTTACTTTAAACCCCAAATCAACCAACCAACCAACTGGGATTCTAGGATACATTTAACCCTACTGTAAGCTTTACATTTAAGTCATGACACACACTGTTATATGCAGTTCTCCATCGTCGGACACTCAGGTCTGGTGCTTCCTAAACATACACTATTTACTGTAAAATATGAAAGCAATCATGCACTGTCACTGAGTTTAGGTCTCGAGGACGTGTGTTCATAGTTCTTATATTGTACTTTTAGACTGTACTAACAATTCTGGTATTCGAACCGTGGCTAAATGGGATACGAGTCTTGCGTAACGTCTTCGATACGACACACACAATCTGCAATATTCGGACTATTTTCGGTTCGTTCCGATATATAATGTACCATTCGGACCTCACAGTGCTACTTCCGCATCGTCAGATAATCATAATATAGATAGGCAGTTCCTAGTGTTAGCCGAGTCCCCCTCTTTCCGCCCCACATCGTTGACCAAGTCCAGAAGGAACGTGTATCACATTTCTCTATCAATTATACTAATACCACTTCCTTTTAATAAACCTACTACCGGTAATTGGGTAATTGGATGAAACGGGATCGATCCAGATTTAGTACGTAAAAGTCAAGATTTACAATTCGTGCTCGGACAAGCTGTATAAATACGTTATCTATTAATCTGTTCACATGATACCGCATACCTCCCAGGTGTTCGTTCATAGTATACATAGGGACCATTTCCGTTAGGTAATTATGAACTATCAAGCACAATTTTGCGTTGTGGACTTCCGATATCATAGTGATATGCAAACGGCAGAGGTACCGGAAGCTCTTTCAGAATACGGGGGTACAGAATGTATAGATACATTTATGTGAAAGACCAGAATGCATAGATAAATTTATATATATAATTAAATCCCTTGGAAGCGGCAGCTCGTATTGGGTGGTCGCAAAATGAGGTTTTGGCCGAGATGTTCTCGAGTAGAAGTATAAACATTTAATCCAGACATCACGCCATCGAAAGGAAATAAATGTATGTAGGCGATCCAAATGTCTGAAGACCTTCCATGTCCTCAAACGTAGAGAAATGTACACTTACTGTGTCTGTGATATATTGTTTATGGGATTCTCATCGTAACTAAAAACTAATATTGTTCATCTGCCGCTATTCTGATTGCTGAAATACAGCTATATGGAAAAGACGCGAACACAACCACAAACTACAATGAGTAATAGCAGAAAGTAAGTGGCCAGTTATGAGCCAGACTGTTAATTTAGAATTGCATGATGCCGTTTCTTTCGAATAATTTGTATAAACACGTTTCTTCAACGGACACACCTCTTTATTTGGTCCAAGGTATCTCCCTTATGATATCAGGCATCAACTTGCTTACGAGCAGACAACCAAGATCCCCTTTCATGTTACGCTTGACGTATTGGCCACACCGGAAGTCCAGCAGTAAACCAAGGCGTACTACATATTACCGGCCTACAATTTCCGCCCAGACTACTTCATGAAACTCCGGCAATGATAGTCACCGGTCACTGCCAATGTGTATGTGTCACTGCACACCGGTCACTGCCAATGTGTACGTGTCACTGCACACCGGTCACTGCCAATGTGTATGTGTCACTGCACACCGGTCACTGCCAATGTGTATGTGTCACTGCACACCGGTCACTGCCAATGTGTATGTGTGGAAGCGAATCAGGAAAGCTCATTCCATCGTACTGCGTGTAACTAACATGATACGACTCTACTTTTCTGTACACGTGTAGTACCCGTGCGACATCAGGAGAGTACTCCTCTGTTTAGTCCAGAATCTAGACGTATATGGCACCATACGAAGCAACTTTGTCTATCCTCTGTTGTGATATATCCGTTGGTATCGGTCATAATGTTTGCGTCACACACTAAAAACAGTTTTCGTCAAACAAACTTGACTGAGCCAATCAACGTCTGTACATACGGATTACACATAGTAAGTTTCCCCACGGTACTATCTATTTAACCCTCTCTCTGCTGGAAGGGAACCGGAAATGTCCTAGAGAGCAGTGCTTGTGCCTAATCCAGCAGGGAGAGGGTAAAAGGAATGTGTGTTACACCAATAAGACCATAATACCACATGTATACTGTATGTATAGGAACATGATCAAGGAAAACAAGAAGACAAATTCATTATGAAGTTTTTAATGATGATGTGTGTATACTTTGTCAGTTTCTATCAGTGACAACATGACATTGGCAGCTCATAGAAAGTGTCATGTATAACATGATGGAATATAGCATGACTGTCATTAGCAACATGACAGGGTCTTTTCTTATCTTATCACAATGGAGAGTAACGTACAAGGGAAGTAACTGTACACAATAATGTCAGGTAGATTTCAGAATACAGTTCCAAATAATAGAAAAATATAAACATAGGCTACTGTAATAATATAACGAGCATACACGTTGTTTTTGACAATATCATAAGTACAATGTAATAGCATGACAATGTTGATCACGAATGAACTTGGTTGTAAGTTAGAAAATCTACTCTGAAATACTCTAAGAAATGTCATATACTGTATTTCCATTCTGGTCTTTACATCATTTTGAATTCCCATGTAACATGTTGCTATAGAAACATGTCATTTTAATATACATGTATGTGAATATCACATAGCACACAGACATATACAGTACATGAAGGAGGTAAACTACATAGACACTATTAAATTTCTTACGAGATTAAAATTATTTCATTAATCCCAAAATGGCAATGTGGGTCCCAGCTAATAGATGCATGCACTAGAATAACAACATTTGAAGTTTCTTGATCTCATTTAGTCAACACCGAGAACATATCATACCCAGTATACTAGTATGTTATTTTTAGAATTCACAATTATATGTACTGCATACAAAAGCTAATAGATATTTAATAATAAATGTATTACAGTATCTCCTAGTTCATCCTCTAAAACACAATCCTGTGTCTTGAGGATGGTTATAGAGTAAAGTAATTTGATTTACAAATACATTTGAATTCTATTGTAAAACCAAAATTTGCATTTTCAAAACCTTTGCCAGCTTTGGTACTGTAACTAAATAGACATAGTTTCATGTCATGCAATTGTAGCGAAAGATTGCTGAGTACTGATGATGCATTAACTCTCTCAATGCTGAGGGCAACCTTAAATGCCTGACAGAGCTGTTTCTGTGCCTTTAATCCAGCAGGGAGAGGGTTAATTGAATAGCATTGGTAGCATCCAAGTGGCGGACAAGTCATTAGAATTATATACTCATATATAGTACGCACCCCCGCATGAGAGGTCAGTTTTGGGGGATAAAAAGTGTGCATTATACACGGGAAATAACGGTACTGGCTATACACAATGACTTCATCAAGCACATATAGTGGTATCAAGGGAAGAGTTCTACTATGTTCTACTACACAATGCTGAATAGAATTTAAGAAATCGTCTGAGGTATGACAAAGTATAACATTAATACAGACATTAACGGTTTAACATTGATTGATGTAATGCTTTATGTTGCTGCAAGAATATTTCACTCCATTGCTGCAAGAATATTCCACTCAAACGCTGCGAGAAAGATTAATATTTGTCAATGTTTTATAATACACTTTGATTTTATTATTTTGAATTGAAGTCATTTGTTTACGATTATGCAAGTAGCTGCCTCAAATGTAAAAATAAAAGTAAAATTCAAATTTAAACTTGTAATAATAGGTAGAAATAAGTGAGATATTGTGTATTTATTGAAAATAGTGCAACAGTGTAAAAGTGTATACTTTGTGCTAGAAGGCCTCGTGTAGGAAAATTTCACCATTATTTCAAAATCCCAGAGTAAGCCATGATAAAACTTAACGAAAATAGCCATGGACATTTTTTTGAGCAATTTGCTGATTGTTAGGATCTGCAAGAATATTGACAACAGTGTGACAGATATCATTAGTGCTAATATCAGAACATTCTCTAAACAAAATAATCCTTGCAAAGAAAACCCACCAAAGTAGCAAAACTTAAATCATAACAACGCACCTATTCTAATACCGCATATGCAAATATAAAAACCAGAAGACAAATTATGGAAGACAGCAAAAATAGCTCTATGGAATATGCACACTATTTCCTCTACAACTAATCACAACATCCAGAAATCAATCATTTAAACTTTTCACAATTCTCCATAAAACTTACCAATCCTCAATCAATTCGTAATGACAACATGACATATTTTATCAGGAATAAACTGTAAAAAAAAAGAGATATTATTGATTAATTTATCATTGAAATTCTTAATTAAGTAAAACTTGAAATATATATCATTACACATTTCTATACTGAATCAACAATAACATAAACATTGAAAGATAAGGTAATCTGAGTATTTGTCCTTGTACTTGTAGTACTTGATTACTCCACGTGTGTTTTACTCCATTGCACAACTGAATATGTGGCATAGTTTGGCATTTCAAAAGTCCAATTCAAAATGTTCCTTAGCTGGGGCAGAATCGAGTGTAACATAGCTGCGAGAATCTTTCACTCATATGCGACGATTAATTTTAGCGACAATTAGTAAGTACTTAGATTTAAAGCAAGCCGATAACATGCACATGGCCGCAAATATTTAATAATAAAAATTTCATGACAATCGCTACATCTTGGTGTGTTATAAAATAACATGTAACATTTAGCACAACTTTATCTGATGAAATTTCATTTCAAAACATAAAAACTTAACATCAAACTAACAACGACTCCATGGTAGAAGATATAGGGATATGCAGACAATGCATAACGATTACCATTTATCAAATTAGAATTTCAGGTTCCAAATGATTTTAATATTCAAAACCATAAAAAAAATATTTTTACAGCTTCCAACAATGAAAATGAAAGAATATTCAACTAGTTCAAATTGGGAGCTTTTGAATTATACGGAAAATTGCATCGCAGAATGAAATATACAAAAACTGTCAATTAAGCATGCATAAACTGTCAATGAAACATGCATGTGCATTTCATCATACATTTTGATGTACATTTCCTCGTACATTTTGATGTACATTTCAATGTACATTTCGTAACTGACAACATATGTACAGATATTTACTGGCAAACATTGGATCAGATCTCCAATGACATAGGCTATGTACAATAATGCGCACGGTCCGCAAGCATCAGTATTTGCAGAATAAAGCTTTGACTAAAGACAAATATACAGACAGCATTGTTCATATCTACAACATTGACATATATTTATATATCATACAAGAATATGTATACAATATACAGATTAAATACGGGTTTCATAATAATAGCCTGGGGGCCTATTCTCAAAATGCTGTTACGATCGTACAACAATCTTAAAGATTTAGATAGTAGGGCTACGCACGTTCTTAGACTAAGAAGATTGTAAGAAAGTTTTGAGAATAGGCACCCTGATCTGCGGTTAACGAAATAGGGCTGTATCGATAGTCGAGGCATAAATCAAAGTTTACACCACTTCCTGTTACAGTAATAGAGTGGCGTACGTCCTGATTTACGCTCAGACTACGCTACGACACTTTCAAGAAGCGCAAGCGTGGAGGTATAACAAGTTAGGTAGGTTCTTGTGACATTCAAGAGAAAGATATCCTTTCAATAGGACATATGAATAAAAAAAGGTTTTGTTTGGTAGCATTTTCAGCTCAACTGGTTTGTTGAACGTAACCCCTTGTGACATATCATTTATATTGTCCGTCATCAGAAACAAAAATCACTAGAGTTCATGGTTGTTGCGTTTTGGTTCTATTTGATTGAACTTGGCAAGGACATTCATAGAATACTAAATGCTTTGGAATGATATTTATTTGCTATCTTAAAAATTGTGTGTGACATAATCATTTAAAAAACAAAACATTTTGAAAGTTATATGATGAAATAAATGCTTTAAAAAGTATTAATTTTAACCTTGACATAAATAAACAAACCTAATCATAATCCTGAACAAGATTGATTTCCAAACACTCAATAAATAAACATTCTTTTACATAATGTAAGAGACTATATATTGTCAATTATTTTTGGGTTTATCAAGTTCAGTTGGATATTTGAATATGTTAGTAGATATTCCATACAGTATTTAAGGCATTACATACACAATCATAATATGATTAGATTACATTTGATTAGATTACATGTGATTCTGATAATGTCAATAAAAGTTAACTTCCTAGCGATCAACATCAGACATTATCATCAAATGGTTGCCATAACCATGTTTAATATCAGCCAGGAATTAAGAAAACTTATAATTATTAATATTATTTCTTCATTCAAATTTACAAATATTCACGCTTACACGAGTGCTTTCCATTTACAGTGACTTGAAAATCTAAACATGAAATGTACGCTGCACTGTTCTATGCACAAGGCGTCAACAGAAAGACGTATCAATGATTGATCCACAAGTCAACTAATCAGGGGCGGATCACCCGGCTTGCGCCCGCCCCTAGAATGGGACAATTTTGTTCAATAAACATATTTTGTATTATGGTGAAATTATGAGCCCCCTCTAAAATAAACTTTGAGCCCCGATAACCTAAAAGTCTGGATCTGCCCCTGCTAATGAAATTGGACGAGTGAGTGATTATGGAGTTTTACGTCGCTGCGGAAATCTTTCACCCATTTGTGACGAAAACAGGACGAGAATTATCCAACAGATGCAAAAAAACTCTTAACAGTCTACAATGAAAGGACGAAGTTTCTGTGATGATAATCCAAATATATTAGACTTGATTACAAAAATTTGAAGCATACTCGACGATATTTACACACACAGCACAAATTCTGGTTCGATTCCTCACACGATGGACTTCTTTAGCTCTATTCTGATGTATAAAACATTTATACGAGTCTAACGTATCACAGATGTCGATATCCTTATATGGGTCCTCTTTGCTCGATCGTTCCTCTTAATTACAGTAAAGAAACTCGACTGATAGATCTGATTATTTATACTAGAAATGAATATTGGAAGAATACCTAAGATGTTGATAGAACTATAATCTAAACCAAGAATTCAAGTTCTGAAATGTGACGTACATTGTCAGAAAAGAGAATAACCTAATGCAAAACTACAATTCATAGTAGTAAATGTAACCTAAAGTATGGTTAGATTTCGAGTTCAGAAATGCAACGAATACATTCTAATAACATGTAACGACTTTAACAGATACTACTTTTCTAATTAAATTTCAGACCATGTAATCAAGCAGCTGGAAGATGCAACATTTAGAATCCTAATGAACGCAGTATTTCAACATAAAAATCTGTAAACCGAGGCTATAATTCTTTGAGTCGCGCCAGTAACTTTTCCGCTTCCGTTTCTTCCTGTGTCTTTTCCCGCCTGCGATGTCTCCGCCGTTCCTGATGCACCGGCGTGTGTTCCACGGCTGACTCGCTTGGCCTGTGTGACTCGTCTACCGCGTGCGTCTCGTCGAACTTTATCTCCTTCGGCGTGGGCGACGCATCTAACTGTAGGAGGTTTTGCCGAGATCTTGATCGTGCAAGTTGAGCTCTCCTCTCCGCTGTAAAACAGAAAAGTTGGAAACGCATGAAATTAACGCCTGTGAAGCGATCTAATTTGAAAATTATTGTCTATTTGAAAAACGAAAATGTCTATTTCTAGGATTGACAGACAATAATGACATTCAACAACATTGTGACAACATAAAAAAAAATATTAAAATATTTTAAGCACAAGTGAAACATTTTCATATTATTTTTGATTAGCATGTTAGACATGCAGGGTACAAACTTTTAACTGAATATTAGAAATGAACATGCACTAATGTGGCCATGAAGTCTAAAAAAAGTGTGGATAAAATATTCTGATTAATCAAAAACTATTATTCATGATTCTCGAATAATGAGTGAGAGATACTGACAGAAACGCTAAGAAACAAATCAATGAAAATATTCTTCATGAAATACATTGAGAAATCAGAAAACATTTTCAAACACAAGAAATGACTGATGTAACGAGAGTCGACATGAAACTACTACAAGCCATCTAAATCTCAAGACTAAAACATCAATGAATGAAAGGGATGAAATCCTGAAATGTAAGAATCCCATAGGAAGAGAAACCCTGTGTGGTGAGAGAGAATTGTTCACAGGGATGTTTGTTCAACACAGGCATTGAACGTTGGTGAAATATTTTGGTGAAAAAGTTCCCCAAAATTGCCTTCAAAATAGGGAAGGCCATAAATAAACATGAAATCAGAAAATATCAAAATTGGGTAAGAAATAAATCTACAAAGACAGAGAATCCCCAGACCGTGGCAGTTTATAAGCTAACATTTTGATAATGCTAAAAAAATATTTTAAAATGTATTTCTATTTTATTTATTTTATTATTTTTCAAAACTGATCTTTAATTACAGTTCTCTAACATTAAACAAACAAAAAACTGTTCCAGAGGGCGAAACAATACATTTAGCAGCTGGTACTGTGAATGACTGTGACCTGATAAAGGTCAGATGATGAACATAAATTACAATGATTTTAAAGATGAACATGGATGGTTGTAGATGAACAATGTATCACAGTTAGAACACTGCAAACATTGGACTGCAAAACTGTGTGAAGTTAAAGGATTGTGCATCAATCGATCTCACACAATGATAACAAAAGTTACATCCCATCCTCTGAAACTCATGGTCATTGCCAGATTGCCGGGTAATGCGGACTACTTTGCACTGATTCAATCTACCATAATGTCAGCCAATCAGGGATAAGATTTGTCTCTATTTTTAGAACACAGAATATGGATCTCACTATGGAACAGAGCTCTAGGTCAACATATTTCCCATGGTCGTTTATGCTTGTTAGACCATCAATTTTAGAGGATGCCTATATTGCTGCCGTCCCTTCATGATTTTATCACTAGTAAGTGAGTGAATATGGAGTTTAACGTCGCTGTGGGAATATTTCACCCATTTGCGATGATTCTCGCACTAGATATGAACACAAGAGGCCTGTTTAGGAGGGCGTGAACCCGCGAGTACACACGTGAAATCGCCTTGGAAACCTTCATTCTCCATATGTGACGTCGCGTGATAACTCGCCCTTCTGAACAGGCCTCAGATATGAAACCCAGATGTGAACACTAGATGTGATTGAACACCAGATATGAACACACTTTAGTAGGTCTGACCTATGACAGAGCTAACCGCAGGCGAGTGCATTCTTGAAAAACAAACTTTTCCATCTTTCCACTCGATGTCTCTGAATATGATGTCAACCTTAATTTATTTCCCTAAAGCGTAGCTGCAAGATATTAACGAGCAAGGAAACAATAGCAAACCATTCAGGAGTGCGGAAGGTTATAAACAATTTCAATGGTGAAAGTGGAAGTCTATTAGTCAAAATAATGATCTAAATTACTTCCTAAAACATAGCAATTTAATTTGATACATCATGACATGCCGATACAGTGTTCGAATTTAAAGGGAATCCGGGGGTCATTTGAAAACCTGCAATATTAAAGGTATCTGTGTGACCCCATGAAAATTACAGATCTGACCTCCATTAACATTTGGGCTGTGGAGAATGACCCCCCGTATTATTGTCTTAATTTCGAACACTGCAATAGGTTATGGTCGTGCATAACATATATCATTAGTCTTTTATATTGGCAATATTATTATTAGGATGAATAACAACTGCAAGTATTTTTTTTTTAGTATGAGAATATATGTACTTTGTTAATTTTAATAATTTGCGGTATATATGTAGATTATTTTTATTGTAAATATTGTCATTATTAAATATAATACTAAATTGTATGTAATACAATCTACTGAATATTATTCCAATAGTGTACATTGTTATAGGCATGTTGCCTAACAAATATTATCTTTCAAATAAGTCGTTATTTTCATAATTAATGTTGGTTTTTATTAGATAATTTATTCATATGTTAATTGTGAAATGCACACAAAATTCAAATTGGTTGGATTGGGACAATCACAAGCAATCAAAATGTTTGGATATATGACAAGTCACAACTCAAAAAGATAGAAATCAGAAAGGCAACTGAAACATACACTGAAACACACTGAAACATCCACTACAACTGAAATATAAGAAGCAGATGTCGACATGCAAAAGCCAGATGAATCGTGACAACAATGAGACACTGTTGCAGCATTCCCAGGCTTCTCATTGGTCAAGCACAAGTCACATAATGACTGCACCACATGATCATGCTAAGATATGATTGGTCACCTCAGCCCCAACAGGACTGCCTTTCCATACCCGAGATCTTGATAAGTTTGATATTCTGTCTGTTGGGGAAAAATTGATTATGATAAATAGTGGATCCACGTCTATATATGTGACTGACTAATGCATCTATAGATATATACTCAACAAAATTCATTAAGAGCCAGTAGCATTTTGGGAAATATTTATTTAGCAGGACTATACATTAACCCTTTGAGGCACTTGTCCTTGTGTCCTGTTAGTAAATGGCTTGTTACTATGAACTATTTCACTTATGCCCGAGTATGTGAATATTCCTTACTGGCAAATCCTGTTTAGCTTTTTACTATTTAACTCTCTCCATGCTGGAGGCAACCAGCGATGCCCTAAAGAGCAGTGCCTGTGCCTAATCCAGTAGGGATAGGGTTAAACAATAGCTCCAGGTACTATTCAATAATTTACAGATGCATTGGAAGATTAATGGTAGTAGACGCTTCCAGATTAGTTCCGATAGTCGACAGAAAACATCCCCACGCAATATAATGTATTCTGGCCCTTATTTTATTTTGTTGAGTATATGTGAGTATGTATGTAAAACAAACAAAGGAATGTGATATGAAACATTGCGTTGACATGCTACAGTAGAGGTAGGTCCAATATATACACAGGGGTGTGAGTGAGTTATTGGTTTTGTTTTAGGTCACAGTGGGAATCTTTCACCCATACGTGACAAGTATACAAAGATAAATATAAATTAATGGAATGTCTATGTACATATAACTATAAGAAACTACGACGTTTTGTCGGCAACTATGCCGACATCATCAGGCAGTTAACTCAATAAATATGTATGACTGGATATCAGTAATATTACACAATCATATCTAATTTCATGCTAACTCTAATATTAGCATGAAATAGTTACCAATAGTTACCAATGTAGATCCTAGACTGATATGAAATATACTAAATATACACTTCGAATGGTTCTACGCTGATTTGTCCATGAACATCAGAAACATACATATCAAAGCACATCCACATTGATGACATTCTCAAAGCCATGGGCAGTATACATTGAATGCAGAGCATAGCAATATTCACGTAGAGATGGACAATTCTCAGAGATTGCACTCGCTGCACGAGAGACCGCGACTGCCAGACAACACCGTACACGTAACTATGCTCGCTGCAGAACGCATTCATCAACAATAGGAAACCATTATCACCATCAACACAGGAACCCAGGCTCTGAGATTGTTAACACATTTCTTATACTGGTTTAATGCTCAACTCAAGTTCAGTTCACAAGTATGAGCCAATGAGTGATAATGGAGTTCAACGTCACCGCGGAAATCTTTCACCCATTTGCGACATACAAAATCGTACTCAAAAGGTTTCATAATCTCTGGGCCTGGTATTGAAAAGACTTGCTTTGCCCTTTTTGAATTGGGAATTAAAGCTGCTTTCGAGATTATTTTTTTTTGGATACCATTATTTGTCAGTTAGCAGCAGTAGTAAACTTGAGATAATTGATGAACGTAAGAGTTGCAGTTCAGCTTGCATTTCAACAAATTTCAAACAAGTTTGTCCAGACACGCCTACAAAATCCAGTTTAGCAGAATTGTAAATGTTGCCTTGGAAGGTTTTGACTCCTTGATTGAATTAGTAATTATTTAATTCTTACTAAAAGCTGATCATGCTCGAAATGCTTGTCTCCCATACGTAGCTGACGTAACCATGGCGACTAGTCGCTGAGGCAACCATGGCGACCAGCGCTACCTACCTCCGGCGGCACGTGGGGTTCTCCTCTTGCCGTCCCTCTTGACGTTGAACGCTTGACCCGTCTTCAGCGCCTCCAGTAGGTTGTCCATCACACCCTCCTGGGCGTCGTCTGCAGAGGAAACAGGTAAGTATCGTAATAAAAAGTAGATTGTATGTGTATTCATTACAGGACACTATATCATTACAAGAAATCATGACTGCGAACTTTGAAAAATAAGTATCATAATAGAACGAGTATATATGTGTATTCATTACAGTAATTTACAGGTCACCATTTTTAATATAAGAAATGATGACTGTGAATAGCAAAAGATAAATATTGTATTAAAAAGAGGATGTGTGTATTCATCACAGAACACAATATTAACACAATACTGCAGGGAAAATATGTAAGTATCATAATAGAAAGGTCTATGATAGTACAAGTAACATTTTAGCTTCCCTCGAGTTACTTCCCTTTCCTCTAATTAATCTTGTATCATAGTGCCGATTTACACCATATTAATCCTTCCAGAAAATTATAATGATAATAATAATAATAATAATTAATGCAGTCTCTAAAATATTAAATTTATTATGAAATGAAACCAACCTGTCGTCATATCCAGGATCGCCCTCTGTATTTCTCTCTTTTCCTTCTTCTCTCGTTCAGACTTTTCTTTCGATTCTTTGGCACGTCGAATTTTCTCCTGTGTTTCTCGTAACTTTGCATTTTCCTTCATAGCCCTCTGGAATTTATTAAATGAATTCAACCCATTACTTTTATTCAATATTGGTAACAGACAATTGTGATCTTAGCGGAAAACAAGGTCGGGCTGCAGACCTCAACTCAAGCCACGTCCAGTGCAAGTAAATCTACCTCTGAATAAATAAATCACGGAAAATTGTCATGATTATACATAACATAGAAGCTGTCAATGGATTCTCACCGAAAACGCATCCTTGAAAGCCTTGATATCTCCGAATAGGTCTTCCACAGAATACTTCTTGGCGTCAAAGGTCAGATATTTGGCCAGGTCATTGAACAGCATTTCCATTTTCTTGTACATGGTGTTGAGAACGACGTGCTGGTCGCGTGCAGTCTTCAGGAAGCTGTGAGTCGGTTAAAGAAAACACGAGAAAAAAAGCAGAAAAAAAAGCGTAGTTCTGGCTCCAATGTTATGAAAACATAAGTGTCATTTCATGCTCAACTGAAGTCTTGTACTTGAACCAATACAAAATTTGAATATTAAACATACTAAATTATCTTTCATATACTCAAGGCCTGAATTCAAACATATTACTGTATCCAGCCTCGAAATTCCCAAACCTTTTTTTTTGGTATGATTTCATGCTTAACCTCAACTCTTATGAGGGTTTGTAAACAAAACGGAGTTGCAAATGAAAGTATACAAAATTTCGTGAATACGGGCCCTGGTGTTTTGGGACAATTTAATCACTGCTGTGAAATTTAAATGCCTATCATCCACTAAGGGAGATAGTCCTCCCGGCCGTGGTAAAGGATATTTCCATGACCTCGGCGAAGCGGTCGCCCTTGGAGTTGGTTTTGCTGATGTTGTTGATGTCGATGTCCAGCTGATGCAGCTGCTTCTCCATCGCCTTCAGATTCTTCAGCAACGTCTCGTCAGACACTGAAACACGGGCAGGCAACCGTCTCATCAACACTGCAAACTCTGACAAGCGAGTGTAATATAGTGTAATATAGTGTAATATAGTGTAATATAGTGTAGTGTAGTGTAGTGAAATGTAGCTCAGCCTGAACACACCCCTGATTACTCTAGGGCCATGTTCCTTTGAGTGCAGTACACTGTACTCGTACAGACAGGTGAGGTCACTCAAGTAAGCTGTACTGAGTGAAAGGAACGACTCGCACACATCTCGCACAAGCAAGATGGCGGCAACTAGTTGCCTTATGCCGGCGCTACACTTGCGACCAAATCGTCGTACGACTCGAGTTATGCCGACTCCCGACGGTCGGCGTTAGGTT